>CABHPR010137524.1:24087-54807 GCA_902168415.1 Peromyscus melanophrys | reverse complement strand
TCTCTCTCTCTCTCTCTCTCTCTCTCTCTCTCTCTCTCTCTCTCTCTCTCTCTTCTCCCTTTTCTCTCTCTCTCAATCATAATACAATTACATCATTTCTTCCTTCCCTTTCCTCTCTTCACACTCTCCCTATGTCTCTCTTTGCTATGTTTCATTAATTGTCATTACATGAATACATGTCTATGTATATACATATGCATTCCCGAGTATAAACTGCTGAGTCTGTATAAATTACTCATATGTATGTTTTCAGGGCAAACCATTTGGTATTGGATAACCAATTGGTGTGCTCTTCTCCAGGTCATCTTTTATGTCATTATGTTATATCTCTAGGACAGAAGAAAATATATTGCCCTCTTATTAGTCATTGTTAATTAAACAGTGAGTTTGTACACACGGACACTCCTTTATAATTCTAAAACATGAATGTGTCATCTTACTCTACAAATATTTATTAAATATTCACTAAATTCCAGATCAAGTACTTATACTTTTTGAGCTAATGATTTAGCTGTAGGGAAATGAGCACTAATAGAGTGAATGTCAATCAATAAAAACACAGAACCATCGTTGAAGGTATAAAATACAATATGGAAAAATAACATTTGGTGTGATGGGTTATTTTTGTCAATGTGAGGTCCCCTAAGGAACTGCCATTTCAAATGAGAGCTGAAAATGAAAACAAGTCAGCTTTAGAACACAATGAAAACTGAATTCTAGACAGGCCATTCCTAGCTTGCTTGTCAGAGAAAAATAGAAAGATTCATGTGGATAAAAAGAAATCAGATTGAGACTACTACAAGAAGAGATACACAGCTGTTGTAAGATCTTAAGCAGTGAAATTAAATATTCAAAATAGGCAGTTGTTTCAAAGGTAAGCTAGAGATAACAACATTTGGAAGGCTGGTAACTGTGAAGATATTCACCATAGAAGAACAAGAAAGCTTGAGGGAAAAAAAGTAAGAATTTTGCTGATGGATTAGTTGCGGTGATATTGTGTTCACCAAAATATTGTGCACCCTAATAAACTTATCTGTGGTCAGAGAACAGAACAGCCACTAGATATAGAGGCCAGAAAATGGTGGCACACATGCCTTTAATCCTAGCATTCCAGAGGCAGAGACCCATCTGGATCTCTGAGTTCAAAGCCATACTGGAAACAGCCAGGCATGGTAACAAGATGGCAGGAAGGAGAAAGGTATTTAAGGCGTGAGGATGAGGAACTAGAGCCTGGTTAAGCTTTTAGGCTTTTAGCAGCAGTTCAGCTGAGATTCATTCTGGATGAGGACTCCGAGGCTTCTAGTCTGAGGAAACAGGATCAGCTGAGGTGAGGTGGCTGTGGCTTGTTCTGTTTCTCTGATCTTCCAGCATTCACCCCAATCCCTGGCTCCAGGTTTGTTTTTATTAATAAGATCTTTTAAGATTCATGCTACAGTTGGTAGTATCTAATATGGAAGTGAGTCTTGACTCGACATTTTGAGTATGAAAATGTTTAGGGACATCATTTGTGGAAGCTCAGAAGGCTGTGTGAGCTGCAAAATGATAGTAACTGGAAACCAAACTCAGTTTGAGAGTACCGCTTGGGGTGAATGAAGCTTAGTCTGCCTACTAAATACCTGTATGGAGTTGACAAAGAGGTAAGACATCATTCTGAAGTTTCAAGGTCAAGTGTGGATGTCTAAACTTAACAATAATGAACATAAGGCATGATCCTTAAGATTATATCATATTGCATACAACAAAGGGGACCCAAGATGTCAGAAAGGTAAGAATTCAGCAAAAGATAAGAAACAGGAGAGAAAAATAAGAAATTATGGCTTTCCAGAAGACAAGCAAAATAAGAATTTCAAGAAAGAAAAATAGCTAACAGTGCAAACACTGCCAAGAATTTCTAGGTTGAAAGCAACAAACCACCATTGGACTCACTAAGATGGAAAATATTGATGAATAATACAAAAACAATTACAATAGATTAAAAGGCAAGAGTTTCACAGGTAAATTTTTAAAAAAAAAAAAGATGGAAGGATACTAAAGTAATGACTGTATAGAGTACACATTTACACCTACAAATAGTCCTGCACCTAAGACTCAGGGACATTGCTGAAGAGGATGACAGACTTTGATGTGAGATTGTGTCTCCTATTAGCATCAGAAACTGTATCTGCAAAGTTGCAGATACTGAATAGGCTAGTACACTAATATCACCAACCACATCCTTTATCTGAAAGAGTTAACTGTAAACTGCATGTGGAGAGTAAAATTATAGGCAATTGGGCTACAAAGATGGTTCAGGCATTAGGAGTTTATACTGCTCTTACAGACAACCCAAGTACAGTTCACAGTACCCAGCTCACAATTACCTATAACTCTAGCTACAGGGATCCAATGCCTTCTTCAGGTCCCCACAAACACTGCACTCACATGCACAAACGCACACACATTATTTATGCTTTATAAAAAAATAATTAATTAGATCAGGAAGTGGGCTCCAAAAACTTTTCTTGAATTCAAGTTAAGGTGACGGTGAACAATCAGACCATATGTGCTTCAGCTGCTTCATCTGTAAGACAATCCTTACCTCACAGACACTTGTATTCATTATTTTTCTCATTTCTGAAAAAAAAAAAAAAAAAAAAAAAACCTAACAAGAAGCCACTTAACATAGGAAAGGTTGTTGCTGGTTGTTTCTTATACTTTTGACTCTTTGGTGCTTTACTCTTTTGGGGGGCCCACCACCCAGTTCCCAAATAAATCATACAGAGGCTTATTCTTACTTATGAACACCCAGTCTTAGCTTGGCTTATTCCTAGCCAGCTTTTCTTAAGTTAAATTATCCCTTCTACCTTTTGCCTCTGGGCTTTTATCTTTCTCTATTCCTGTATACCTTTCTTTACTTCTTACTCAGTGGCTTGCTGTGTAGCTGGGTGGCTGGCCCATTCTTTCCACACTCCTTGATCTTTTTTCCCCAGATCTGTCCTATTTATTCTCTCTGTCTGCCAGCCCTACATATCCTTTCTCCTGCCTGGCTATTGGCTGTTCAGCTCTTCATTAGACCAATCAGATGTTTTAGACAAGCAAAGTAACACAGCTTCAAAAAGTTAAATAAATGCAACATAAAAAAATGCAACACATCTTTGCATCATTAAACAAATGTTCCATAGCATAAACAAATGTAACTCATCTTAAAATAATATCCCACAACAAAAGGCTTATTTTGGCTTACAGATTAGGATAACAAAGCCCATCATGGCAGTATAAACACGATATTCAGAACATGAGTTGGTTGGACATATAACATCAACATTCAGGAAGAATAAAGAGATGAATGCTGGTGCTTAGACCACATTCTCCTTTGTAGTCAATCAAGGACCCCTGGAACATGCTAGCACATTTAGGGTGAGTCTCCAAACCCAACTAATATAACCTGGAACATCCCTCATAAACTTGTTCCAAGATTTGTGTACTATGTGACTCAAGATCCTGTTAATTTGACAATATCAGCCATCATATCACTATTGAGAGGATTCAAATGTTTGTAATTATTCTTCTCTCATATATTACATCCCAACCATAGTTTCCCCTTCCCCCTCTCCTACCAGTATCTCTCCACCTCCCCTCTCCTCCAGACATACTCCTTCTCCATTTGCTTCAGAAAAAGCCAGGCCTCCCAGCAATATCCAGCAAACATGCCATGTCAAGATACAATAAGGCTAAGCATATCTCCTCATATTAAAGATGGACAAGGCAACCCAGTAGGAGGGGTAAAGGGTCCCAAAAGCTGGCAAAACAGTCAGAGACAGCCCCCACTCCCAATGTTAAGAGTACAATGTAGCTAGAGTTTTCCTGCCTGGCCCACAGTCAGGACAAATCTCTGTCACCCGCCAGTCCCACAGCCGCTCAGACCCAACCAAGTAAACACAGAGACTTATATTGCTTACAAACTGTATGGCCGTGGCAGGCTTCTTGCTAACCGTTCTTATATCTTAAATTAATCCATTTCTATAAATCTATACCTTGCCACATGTCTCGTGGCTTACCGGCATCTTCACATGCTGTTTGTCATGGTAGAGGCTGGCAGTGTCTCTCTCCGCCTTCCTGTTCTTTTAATTCTCTCTGTTAGTCCCGCCTATGCTTCCTGCCTAGCCACTGGCCAATCAGTGTTTTATTTATTGACCAGTCAGAGCAATTTGACATACAGACCATCCCACAGCAGTACCACAAGAATACCAATCTACAAAATCATAACACGTATGCAGAGGACCTAGGCCAGACCCATGCAGGCTCTCTAGTTGTTAGTTCAGTCTCTGTGATCCCCTAAGAGTCCAGGTTAGTTGATTCTATGGGTTTCCATGTGGTGTCTTTGACCCCTCTGGCTCCTACAATTCTTTCTCCCCCTCCTCCACAGGATTCCCTGAGCTCCACCTAATGTTTGGCTGTGGGTCTCTGCATCTGTTCCCATCAGTTGCTGGATGAAGTCTCTCTGACAATTAAGCTAGGCACCTGTCTATGAGTATAGCCACTTGTCATTAGGAATCATTTCCTTTACTTTTTTTTCAGATCTTGCTTTGTTCTATCCTAGGTCTCTGGGCTATGCAAACTCTAATATTAATGCTCCAGGCAGTGTCAGGGGTAAGCTCCCTCTCTTGGCATGAGTCTCAGCCTGGACCAATCATTGGTTCGCTACTCCCACAAGTTCTATGCCAACTTTTCCCTATCACATCTTGCAAGTAGGACAAATTGTAGATTGAAGGTTTTGTGGCTGGGTTGGTGTCCCAATCCCTCCACTGGAAGCCTTGCCTGGTTATAGAAAATGGTCAGTTCAGGATCTGTAGCCTCCATTACTAGGAGTCTTAGCTAGGGCCAACCTCATAGATTCTTGGAAGTTTCAATTGCACTAGATTTCTACCTCATCCTTGAACACCCCCCCCCATTCTAATTGTCTCTCCCAGTACTCTCTTCCTCCATCCCATCAGCTGAATCCTCCTGTTCCTGTCTCCCCTGCCATCCCCCCAAAAAGACTCTATTCTATTTTCCCTTACCAGGGAGATTTATGCTCCCTTCCTTGAGCCTTCCTTGTTATATACCCTCTCTGGGTCTGTGGACTGCAGCAAGATAATCCTTTATTTTACAGCTAATATCCACTTACAAGTGAGTACACACCACAAAACATGTTTGTCTTTCTGTGTCTGGGTTACCTCACACAGGATGAGTTTTTTCTAGTTCCATTCATTTGCCTGCAAATTTCATGATTGTTATTTTTTTAAACAGCTGAGTAATACTCCATTATGTAAATAAATCACATTTTCTTTATTCTTTGGTTGTAGGACATCTGAGTTGTTTCCAGTTTCTGGCTTTTATGAATAAAGCTACAATGAACATAGTTAAGCAAGAGTCCTTGTGGTAGGATGGAGTGTCCTTTGTGTATATGCCCAAGAGTGGTATAGCTGGGCCTTGAAATGGATTGATTCCCATAAGTTTGGGAATGTTGTGCATTCATTTTCACTGAATTCTAGGAAGACTTCAATTTCCTTCCTTATTTCTGCTTTGACCCAGTAGTCATTCAGTAGAGAGTTGTTCAGTTTCCATGAGTTTGTAGGCTTTCTGCTGTTTCTGTTATTGAAATCCAGCTTTAATCCATGGTGGTCTGATAGGGTGCAGGGGATGTATTTCAATTTTCTTGTATCTGTTGAGATTTGCTTTGTGATCCAGTATGTGATCAGTTTTGGAGAAAGTTCTGTGAGGTGTTGCGAAGGTGTGTTCTTTTCTATTTGAGTGAAAATGTTCTGTAGATATCTGTCCATTTGGTTCTTAACATCTGTTAGCTTCATTATTTCTGTTTAGTTTTTGTCTAGAAGATCTCTCCATTGGTGAGAATAGGGTAATGAAGTATTCCATTATTGATGTGTGAGGTTCAATGCATGATTTAAGCTTTAGTAATGTTTCTTTTACAAATATGTGTGCCCTTGCATTTGGGGCATAGATGGTAAGACTTAAAATGTCATCTTGGAGGATTTTTCCTTTGATGAGTATGAAATGTCCTTCCCCATTTCTTTTGATTAATTTTGGTTGGAAGTTGATTTTGTTAGGTATTAGAATAGCTACATCAGCTTGCTTCTTGAGTCAGTTTTCTTGGAAAGTCTTTTTTCAACCCTATACTCTGAGGTAATGTCTATTTTTGATGTTGAGGTTTGTTTCTTGTATGTAGCAGAAGGTTGAATCCTGTTTGCTATTCATTCTGTTAACTTCTGTCATTTTATTGGGGAAGTGAATCCATTGATATTAAGAGGTATTATGAGTAATGATTCTTAATTCCTACAACCTTTTGGTGGTGGTGGTGGTGGTGGTGGTGGTGGTGGTGGTGTGTATTTGTATGTATACTTCCCTTCCTTTGGTTTTACTGGTGTGGGATTATTTATTTCTGATGTTTTCTGGGGATAGTTAGCCTCCTTGGGTTGGATTTTTCCTTCTAGTACCTTTTGTAGAGCTGGATTTGTGGATAGATATTGTTTAAATTTGACTTTGTCATGGAATATCCTGTTTTCTCCATCTATTATGATTGAAAGTTTTGCTAGGTTTAGTAGTCTGGGCTGACATCTATAGTCTCTTAGAGTCTGCAAGACATCTGTTCAGGCCCTTCTGGCTTTTAGAGTCTCCATTGAGAAGTCACGTGAAATTCCAATAGGTCTGCCTTTATATGTCACTTGACTTTTCTCCCTTGCATTTTTTTAGTTTTGGTTTTTCAAGACAGGGTTTCTCTGTGAGCTCTGGATGTCCTGGAACTCATTCTGTAGACCAGGCTGGCCTCGAACTCACAGAGATCCACCTGCCTCTGCCTCCCTAAGTGCTGGAATTAAAGGCATGCGCCACCACCGCTGGGCTCCCTTGCATCTTTTAATATTCTTTCTTCCTTCAGTATGTTCAGTGTTTTGATTATTATATAGCAGGGGGACTTTCTTTTCTGGTACAGTCCATCTGGTGTTCTGTAAGCTTCTTGTACCTTTACAGGCATGTCCTTCTGAAGGTTAGGAAAATTTTCTTCTATGATTTTGCTGAAAATATTTTCTGGGTCTTTGAGCTGAGATTCTTCTCCTTCTTCTATTCCTATTGTTCTTAGGCTTGGTCTTTTCATAGTGTCCCAGATTTGCTGCATGCTTTGTGTGAGGAATTGTTTTATATTTAGGATTTCCTTTGACTGATGTATCCATTTCTTCTATCTTATCTTCTGAGGTTCTCCCTTCATCTCTTGTATTCTGTTGGTGATGCTTCTCTCAGTAGTTCTTGTTCACTCACCTAGATTTTCCACCTCCAGGATTCCCTCAGTTTGTGTTTTCTTTATTGCTTCTATTTCCATTTTCAGGTCCTGAACAGATTTATCCATTCTCTTCACTTGTTTTTGTCTGTCTTTTAGAGATTTATTCATAACTTCCCATTGTTTTTTCGTGCTTCCCTGGATTTCTTCAAGGAATTTATTCATTTCCTCTTTAAGGACATCTATCATCTTCAAGAAGTTGTTTTTAAGGTTGGTTTTTTGTGTGTGTGTGCTTCAGCTGTGTTGGAATACTCAGGGTTTGCTATAGTAGGATGGCTGGGCTCTGGTGGTGACATATTTTCCTGACTGTTGTTGATTGTGTTCTTTATGCTGGCCTCTAAGCATCCGGATTTGGGGTAGTTATAGATAAGTTCTAATTTCTGTGTTTGTCTTTGTGAGATGGGTATTTTTCCCTTGGTCTCTGTTTTCTCTCTGGCCTTCTGGTTCTGGTGACTTGTAGCCTGTGTTTCTGGTGACTAGTGAATCCTCTGGTCCAGTTGGGTGCCTCTGTTGGGGTTTTGGCAGCCTGTTTGAATTCTGGGTCTCTGGGTGCCAGTGTATCTTCTCGGGTTCTGGGTGCCTGTGTTGTGGGAATATGGTGACAAGGTGGGTAGGCCCTAAGGGGAAATCTGGGCAGGCTCTGAGGAAGTAATAGAGGGCTACTGTGGATATCTGTATGCTGCAAATGTGTTGCTCTGATTAGTTAATAAATAAAGTGCTGATCAGCCAGTAGCCAGGCAGGAAGTATAGGTGGGACAAAGAGAGAGGAGAATTCTGGAAAGTGGAAGGCTGAGTCAGGAGTCACCAGCTGCCACTGTGATGAGAAGCAAGATGTAAAGTACTGGTAAGCCACAAGCCACGTGGCAACTTATAGATTAATAGAAATGGGTTAATTTAAGATGTAAGAACTAGATAGCAAGAAGCCTGAGCCATTAGGTCAAACAGTTTAAATAATATAAGTGTCTGTGTGTTTATTTAGGTCTGAGTGGCTACGGGCCCAGGCGGGACTGGAGTTAACAGAGGGCTGCAGGCAGAGTCTTACCTGGAGTTCTGAGTACCTGTGTGGCCTCTGGTAGTGCAGGGTACCAATAATGTGGGTCAGGATACAACAGATATGTGTGTGTGTGTGTGTGTGTGTGTGTGTGTGTGTGTGTGTGTGTGTTTATTGTGTGAGTGTGTGGGTGCAGACATGTGAGGGTCAAAGGACAACATACAGGAGTAGGTTCTCACCTTCTACTATGCAGGTCACTGGGATCAGACTCAGGTTGTCAGGCTTGTCAGCAGTTACCTTTGTGACTGAGCCATCTCTCCAGGCAACTCTAAGTTTTGAGATACACAGTTCTCAAAATGTACATAGATGTTGTGGCAGTTGATGTTATTATTTATTCTACTTTTCCTCACTCAGGTTTGTGGATACCTGCACTGAGGGCTAATATTGCTTATCAACTCCATTTGATTAAGAAGCACCTAGAAGTAAACCTATCAGTAAACCAAACTTCTAACTGTGTCTCTGCATGGGGTTTCCATAAAGGCTTAAACAAAGGGCTAAGAGTCTTCCTGATTATGAATTGTTCCATCCCATAGGCTGGAGAGCCACACAGAATAGAAGGAAAAAAGAGACAGCCGAGGAGTGAAGAATTCTCTCCTCTCCTCTCTTCCCCTACCTCTTTTTCTGAGCTACCCTACTCTTCTATGCCATGATGGACTGATACTTCTCAAATCATGAGAAACAAATAATTTTTAAAAGACAATTACAAACTAGAAAACTATGTACAAAATATATGAACTATATTTAGGATGTGACTATTATAACATGATTTAACACTTTTTTCAATGAAAATGGAGAGTCTAAAATGAACAAATATATGCATAAAATGTTCAATATATTAGAAAGCAAATAGTCATAATGAGAAAGCAAACACAAATTTTAAATGACTGGCATTTAACAAATATTTATCATGTTTTCAAGAATATGAAAAGGATCTTTGGATTAATTTTTGGAAGAACAAGTTGGTAAGATGTATTTTAAAACCTTGAGACCATCTATCTTTGTATTTGATAATCTGAGTTATACAACATGAACACTGATTATAATTATAGTGAAAAAACATGTCTACATATGTTCATTATAGTTTGAGGACTTAATAATTCTTATAAACTCACAAGATCTGGTATATTCATCAAAATTTTGTTTTGGCCTACTACTGTAGAAGCTACCTAAAACATATTCCTACACCTATACAAAGGGCTTAAATGGAGTTATTCTGTAACAGGGGGACAATATCTCCATGAAACTCCAAAAATGTGCAGTGCAAGGTACTGATTACCTTGTTTTGAGCTGTCGGTCAGTGAGATCCCATAGACTGCCCTCCCTATAATTATAGACCACTATCATTGCTATTAGTTACCTTCCAGAACTGGATACTAATACCTTATTATTAATGACACTATATATTTGAGTAATAGGACATGGAAAAATCAAACTAGTAACAACATGAAAGCTTTGTTCACGGTGGCTAGCTTCCAGAGGGCTGGAAGGTTTTGTGCTTATTACTGGGGGGAGAATAATCATCATCAGTCTTTCCTAGCTATAAACCCTGTGAACTAATAGTGCAGGCTAATGGAGATTAGCTTGGCAAGATATGCCCATTGGAGCAATAGTGCTTATCAGAGTAACTAATCACTTTCTGATTAGATTTACAGTCTACACCATAAGATGAACCCCATGCCTGGTACTGTTAACTGAGCCAAAAAAAAAATCTGTATATGACTAGGTCATAGTCCCTAGAGGAAAACCTACTACTAATGTTCTGTTAAATGCATATAGCAATACATTGTTACATATTACTGTATCTTTCTGTGGTAGACAGTAAGCAATACAGAGGCCAGCAACTAACTGGTCAATGTGCAGAGAGTAAGAGATTATGGAGTAATCATCTCCAAGTAGGATATCTATATCATACTATCTCTCAGCAAGGCTCAGGGATCATCATGGGAGAAGAGGACGAAAGATTCTAAGAGCCATGGATGTTTATGGTGGAAGAGTATCTGTGGGACATGAAAGCCCAGCTGCACACACAAACTCACAATGGCTGAGGACAGCATGCACAAGACTTGCATAAGATCAAGCTTATGCAAAAATCCCAACATGAATGGGTTTATGAAGTCCCATCCCTAACAGAGAAGCTACTGAAAACTGATGCTACTGGAGGGAGAGTCACTTTTCTTCAGGGATGCAGGCCCTGAAAAGCTATGCATGCTCCAGTAGATGGTTCCACAACCATACACGTAAGGGCAGTAATAAATAAACTCAGTGGCTGTTACAGTTTTTAAATAGAGAGAGAAGGAGCACATGAACTTGGAAGGGAAAAGTGGGAAGGAAACAAGGAACTAGAGAGAAGGGAATGGGAGGTGGACTAGACCCAGGCACATAATTTTTATGTATGAATTTTTAAGAAAATATTGAATTAAAAATAATACTTTGGGAACATATTTAATAATATGAAAAATTATACTCCAAATGTTTTATTAAATTTAACTTAATCGAATACCTGTGCATATAAGAAGGTCTGTATTAGAACATCTGTGCATCTATTAACTTTGGCTACTGGCTAGGTTAAGTATCCTTATCTAAACCCCACCGAACCAATCTGGGATAATGAGATGATCAGTGGCTCCATGGTAGTACCCCATAATGGGGCAAAATGACTTACAAGAAATTACAACAGGTTTTAGAAGGAGCTAAATAAAGTAGTTTCCCTTCTATACCACTATGCTTAGTGTTGTGCATTTAAGGAAGTAATTGATACAAATGATAAGTTTTCATGCTAGATTGGATTTAATCTCCTTAGCTGAAGAATCTGGAGATCAATTGGTCCTTATTTAGAATATGAGACTATGGATCCTGTTCACACTCCTTGGAAGGGTTTCATAATACAGTGCTAACCTCCGATAAGCCTAAAGATCTGTTAAAGTGCCTGAAAGAAAAATGAAATCAACATTGAGAGAGTTTGAAAGACGGGATCATGCAATGGTGGAAATTGCATGCCCCAAAGCCAGAACATTGCTGAATAAAATCCTAGAGCTACAAATGAATTACCTCACTATACATTGTAGGACAGGGAACTCCTGAGGCACACTCTCCTCTCCGCCCCCCAAAATATACAGATGTATAGGCTGTTGCATCTCCTGTTGACTGTAATCCAGCATTATACAGGAAGATCCTATTGCTGAAGACATTATCTGCTTCAGGCCAGGGGTGAAGCAGGGAGAAGCTCAAAATAAATGGAAGCCTCTTCACAAAAAGAAAAAAAAAAAAACAGAACATCTGTGCATATGAGAAGGTCTGTGTATGTATAGTAGAGAGAGACAGAGAAAGACCAGAGTGAGAATATGAAGTAGTGGCTGGTATTCCAACTGTGAGGCAAGATTGACAGCATCAATTTCCACTTGTGTCCTAGGCAAATTATTTCACATACTTGTGCCTCTGTTTCTTATACATATGAAGAGGAAGATATTATTTTTCGGGTAGGATTAAATAAGTTTATGAACAAAAGGTACTAAAAGATTGGCTGCCAAGTAAGCATTCTAAAACACTATTTTTCACTTTTTTTTTTTTTTTTTTTTTTGGTTTTTTGAGACAGGGTTTCTCTGTGTAGCCCTGGCTGCCCTAGAACTCACACTGTAGACCAAGCTGGTCTTGAACTCAGAAATCCACCTTCCTCTGCCTCTGGAGTGCAGGGATTAAAGGCATGTGCCACCACCACCTGGCTTATTTTTTACTTTTGTAACCAAAATATTAACATTGGATATTGATTTATTCGTAAATAATGATTGAGCACACACTGCCAGTAAGGTGTGTATCATCACTGAAATTGTGATTCAAGTTCCTCTCCTCAGGAAGCTTACATTCTAGTGAATATACAGGATACCAAGATAGGCCAATATATAATTGAGGCCAGATGTTGATAGATATTAAGGAAATGGCAGTATGAAAGATAGAGGTATATCTTTAGATATGCTACCAAGAAGAATCTCTTACAGGAGGTATGCTTGCTTAGGGACCTGGTAAAGGGTGTGTATGTGGGTAAAGCAGCATGCAAAGTTAAGACAACAGCCAGGGATGGTTTGTGGGAATTTGATTGCACATTTGAGAAATCTCAACTCAGTACTGGGTTAGAGCAAAGTAAACTAGAGTGTTGGGCAACTGCTGAGGAAGAGAAAGTGCCTGGGGGCCAGGTAATTTGGGGCTATGTCAGCATAAAGGTGATTTAGGCATTATTTTAGGTGTGCTAAGAAGCCATTCAAGGCTCTGAGGAGAATAATAATTCAAAGATCACATCAGTTGCTTTGTATAAAATTGGCTGTCCTGGTGTGATATCATTTAGTAATATGATACAGTGTTTAAATTATCTTCTTTTTTTCCATCCATATTTTCCAGAAAGTTTTGATTAGTAGGTAGATGGTTTGGTTATTATCTTCATAATTTTCTCCAACAGGGCCAAACTGTATAGTTACGTAAGGTCTTCATAGGACCAAGCGTCCCCTCTCCTTTCCTCTCCCCTCTCCTCTCTTTGCCTTTGCCCTATCCTACTCTCCCCTCCCATCCTCTCTCCCTCCCTCCCCCTCTCTCTTTCTCTCTCTCCCTTTTCCCTCCCTCCCTTCCTCACTCAGATCAAACCTGGATCCTCATGTATGCCAAACACATAAAATGCCATGGATCATTAGCTCAGTCCAAACCAATTTGATTTTCTTAATGGAGCATAACTTTTAAAGTTAATACATGTATATAACTATATATTTAACTAGAATCATTGCTGTTTTTTACACTTCTTTTTATTGAAAACTGATAAAATATACCCTAATATTCTAATCACAGTTCTCTCTTCTTCATCTTCTCCCATATCCCTCCATCCAACTCCACAAAAACAAGCAGGCAAATTTTAAAAAAGAAAAAAATATGAAACCATGGGGAAAAAACAGTGTAAATGCACAAGAAACATACACATACACAGATACACACAAAAACACAAACAAACAAAATCCGTCAAAATACAAAAATTGAAAAGATTAATGTACAAGTGGAAAAACTGTAAGATGAGAATTACACAAAGACCAAAGTAAACACACTGAGACCAATTGTCTGCAAAAACACTGTTGGGTTTGTTCTGTGTTGGCCATCTAGTATTGGGTGTTGGGCCTACCCTTAAGTGTGGTTTACACAGACAGCTACATTCCATTGGATGTTTCTCAATTGGGGGTAACTTCTGGATTCTGGATGAGGACTTGTGTCTGCTTCTCCTCTCAGCACTGGGACCCTCTCTGGCCTGGACCTGTGCAGATCCTGTTGCATGCTGCCGAACTCTCTGTGAGTTCATGTGTGTGTCAGTCCTGTTTGCATCTGGAAGACACTGTTTCCTTAGTGTCATCTAAGCTCTAGCTCTGAAAATCTTGCTACTGATTCTTCCTCATAGCCTCCCAGTCCCTGAGAGGAGGAGCTTGGTGAAGACAGCCCATTTATAACTGTTACAAAGTCTTGCACTCTCTGCACACTTTCCAGTCATAGATCCCTGTATTCGTTTTCAACTACTGCAAAAGGGAGCTTCTCTGATGATGGCTGAGAAAGACAGTGTTACATGGGTACAGTAGAATGTTCTGAGTCATTTTATGGCTGAGTTTCTTTAGCAGAACAATAGTATTTGGTTTTCCTGTAGGCCTGTGGTCTATTTAGACTCAGGCTCTTATCCACCAAGCAGTGCTCGATCTTGTGGAGTGGACATTAAATCCAATTAAAAAGTAGTTGGTTACTTCTAAAACATTTGTGCCACTATTACACCAGCGTATCATGCGGGCAGGTCACCATTGTCGATCACAGGTTTTGCCTCTGCGTTGGTCATTACCTTTCTCCTCTGATAGCATGTAGAGTACCTTCCAGTACAGTGACCACTAGTTGGTAGGAGTGAAGCACCAACTCGACTTCCCCGTGTTCAGTGAGTTGTAAGTGTTGTCTTCAGCGAGAGGGTCATACCATCAGTTTGTGGATAGCAACAAACAGCCCTGGAAATAGCCTGAGTTGTTTGGGGGGTTCTATAGGGCCCTTTTTGCAAGCAGCTCAATGAGATGCAGTCCATTCCTGGCACTATAAATTATACTTGGTGGCCAAAGATGTCTAGTTAAGGCATTGTCTCCCCTGCTGTTTGGTGACTCCATTTAGATTTATTCCATATATGTGTATATTTTAAGAGCCTTCTACAGTAGCAGGTTTCCATAAGACCCCTCTAACGGCCCTTAGTGTTAGTTGCCCCTCCCCATTCTCCCTCCCTTACCTCCCTCCTCCCTCCTCTCCCCATTTAATCTTCTCACCTAACCAATCCTTCAGTTATTTTTGGTGACTTATCCTCCTCAGTCACAGATCAGCACAGTTCACTGCTTAATTCTTTCTTTTGGGGAGACCTAAGATTAACATTACCCACGGATATTTTTCACAAACATTCTGGAAAGGACAGCATTTGTATTACCTTCCTGCCATTGTTTTGTTAATAAAAATCCTAACAGTACAGGTGGCATTTTGTTGTCAAAAACATTTTTCCTTCCATGGTTCAGTTAGTACATGTGTGTGAACAAGCCACTGATGATTTTCTATGCCTATAGAAACTATGATAGTTACTGATGAAAATAACACATTTGAGCCACTGTATCATTATCTACTGACTGTTTCTTGAACAAGAAAAAAATATCTCATTCTGGCAATGAAACATGACATGTCACAAAGATGGGCCTTCTCTTACTTCATGCCACACTGCTGTTAGCAAGATGGATGGCTGTGCTTGATCGATACTTGAAGCATATGGTTGATGATGGGTAATGTGAGTACTTGGGCATTTACAGTCATGGAGTTAGTCTTTCCCACTGTCAAATTTTTGGACAGCTACTTTATATCTGACACTTATGCCCTTAACCAGAGTTCTTAGGGATAAATAAAAATATTATTTGAAAAAAATTACAAATATGGTCACCAATGCCCTCTTAGTAAAATTAAGTATGAACAAATAAAAAGGTAAATATTTTAATCACAGGCATTTTATATGGATACTAACTGTGATTTTGAATGCATATGAATGCAGTATTACATGGCTTTTTTAAAGCAATAATTGTGGCTAATAGCTTAAATTTAGGTGAAATATAACAACTTATTTGGGGAAGAAATCTCTACTTAGCCTTCATTTTTCCTGTAAGGCACAGCGTGGTTTGCCCTGAACTATCTCGCAGAAAATGGGAGAGAAATAGAATCCAGGAGATGGCTAAGGTTAGTCAGGCAGGTGCTAGTTCCATTCTACCGTTTTGTTGTGGGGGGAACAAAACAAATGACTTAGAGCCAGGTACTTTTACATTCCAGCCTTGTAACTGATCGTCGTTCTCCTCACAGATACCATCTCACAGGCTGTGCAAATGCGCCAGTAAGTGACATGAAAGGCAGTATGCTAATTAGCGCGCCTATTCCCTGAGCATCTGCTCCTTGCCAAGCAAACTCCTAAGGGCTTTGCCCGCAGGTTGGATGGATCCTAATTAACCCGTGAAATCTGTATGACAGCCTGAGAAGGACTGAGGAGGACTATTTCCACTCAACATAGGAAAGAAATCGGAGGCAAATAAGTTAAATGAATTGTTCAGTGTTGCACAAGTAAGCTAGACAGGCTATAGTCTTAACTACAGAGAAGGTAGAGACAAGAGGGTTGTGAATTCAAGGTCAACCTGGAAAACACATGGAAACACCTGGAGCAATGGGGAAGGAGTATAAGAGAACTGAAAGCCAAGGAGGCTGCCTCCATATACTACATGCTCTCACTGTGCCATTTGGTCTAGCAATATGCATATATAGTATTCATGGAAGCATCATGGTTGATCTGACAACACCTAATCACTACCTCACATTGCAGTAGTTCTATCAAAATTAATCCTAGATGATAGCATTATCATGATGTTTTATAATTCAGATGGCATGGATAGAATTTATTCAAGGGTTTAAAAGACATGCATGAGTATAATCGGCAATGTAGCTTCTCTTCACTGTCTATGAGGGTAACCCTAAAGGTATCTCTTTCATTTAGTCTCTTAAAGAAAGATTTCTCCTAAATGCAACATTGGCCTTTGATCAAATACTGTATACAACTATCTGAGCCACTCTGTGAGCAAAGTTAAGGCATTTTCCTTAAGATTAATTTCTGCTCTTTCTATTGAACAGGGTAAATCTCTATTATTTTCCCTGTGGCTTAGGAACTCAGTTCGGCATTCAGCTACATTTCTCTCTAAATGCCGTACATACACAAAAACCCATTAGACTCATGCATTATGTTCAGAAGGATAATTAGAGTAATCACAATCTACTCACAGCCTCTGCAGAAGCATTTTTGACTGAAGGTGCTAGCAATTGACTGTTTCTATTTAGACCCAGAGACAACACGAACTTATTATTAGTGACAGGTCCTTCTGCAAAGAAAGACTTTGCTCTCTTGTATACTTGAAATGTGTCACACGTCAGGGTAGAAGTCACTGTATAAGCCATGCTAATAACAATGTGGGAAATTTGGCTATCCATTTGAAAGGAGTAACTCTGTTGTTATTAGTCGCTTAATCCATTCAAACTTCTACTGGCACAAATTAAAATGCAATTCTTTCTGTCTATTGATCATGTCAGGAGTAGATTTTTTTTCTCTGCAGAATTCATTTTTAAAGACTTTACTTTTATTAAACTAAATGCTGCTGGTTAACTAAAGTCTTAGCTTTTATAGACTCAAGAGAGTAGGATCTAACATAAATTAATCATGACTTAATTGACTGAACTAATTCAAGTTCCCTCCAGTCCACTGCACAACAATATTCTTGTCTTCCCAATGAAAGCTAAATGGTGCATTGCCTTAGAAGCACCGGCTTCTACATCTTCAGCAGGTCTTTTACTGAGGCACACTTTTAATATTCTCAAAATGGCCAACAACTGTCTTCCAAGTTAGGAAGACTGAATTAATTGTTTCCTCATATAACATCTATTATAGCTGACCAATTACTTTCTAGTAATTATTCTATGCTAAAAAATGACATTTTTATTTGGTAATACTGTTTTACACACACACACACACACACACACACACACACACACACACACACACCAATAACAGCAAAATTCACTTCATTGTAAATTACATCTTGTTCCGTCTCAGAGAAAAATTTAAAATATATTAATTTTCTAGTGCTTCTACTAGATTGCCACAAAAAGCATAAAGCATTTAACCAAATTAAGTCATCAGTGACAATGGCTTCCTCAAAACACAATTAGGTTAACTAGAAAATACTGGAAAAACTGATGAAGCAATTATAAAAATACCATTTGAAAGCATTACTATAGTATGTGAAAGTCAAAATAAAGTATATCTTTATATTTATAATATTTATATATTTCCCTTGAAAAGAATTACTGACTAAACTTTATAACAAATTTAAATCATCACTGTCACACTAATGGAAGAAAACTGTGAAGAGGCAGACTAAACTTGGTGTTATCTTTCCTGCCTTAAGTCAATATGCTTTTTAAAAATAGCATGATGCCCATATTATTGAAAGAACATGCTTTTATTGCTCATTGGTGATGAGAAGAGCTATGACAAAGCTTGAACAGCTTTTTTCTTTTGTGTATTTTTGTTCTTTTTTAAATTTCATTGTGTGTGTTTGTCTAATTTGTATTATTCATTTTCTTTGGATTCCTCTGTCTTTCCTAAGTAATACCAATGGCCACTATCATCTCTTGTAGTGTGGCTATGAGCTATCAGACTGATAGTGCAAGTCCAGGGAGGTCACAAGGACCGTGACCATAACTGATTTTACCAGGCCCCAAAAGCCATGGAGTCAAGTCAAGATTTAATGAGGACTTCTTTGTATATTTCCATAGTATGCCTAGCATATCACATCAAAAAATGTGCTATAATAGAAACTCACTACTTTGTAGGGTAATTTTAAAAGGATAATCATAGGACAATGGTTCCCCCAGAACACATGAGTTGTTAAATGGAAATTTCAGACTCAGGTGTGAGATAATCCCCTTGCAAGTCATTAGCCACAGAGGTCCTAGAACACCCCCTACAACCAACACTAGCTGCTGCCATCACTCTTGGTTTCTCACCAGAATTAGATGGTAAGACCCTCTTGATGAAGACACAACATTCTGGCTGTGAAACACAGAAAAGGCAAGGTCACACTTACTCCCTGTTGGATAGCTTTCATAGTGCTAAAAGGTGCTATGCTGCCTGCTGGGAGAGAAAAGTAATCAGTGATATTACCAGTGGTGAACTCTAACTGCTATAGCAATGACCTTCCAGGAAAGATGTAAATAGTAGTACAACAGTGGCATGAAGTTTATGGGAGCAACCAACAGCTTTCTTATGTGATTTGAGGACTTCTCCGTAGGACTGAATCCATGCCTAGTACCATAAACCTAGCCAACAGCCCATGCCTTGGCAAAGTCATAGGCCCTGTGGCAAGAGGGAAATCCATTGTTGTTTTGCAAAAAACGGACATGTGGTCAAACTGACTTCTAGATATTTATATGTATATCATGTGTCTTTTTCTACAGGGTGTTAAGGGTAAATCCAAGAGCCCTGTGCACTCTAGTCAAGAACTCTGACACTAAAGCTCCATCACTGTAGCACCATTTCCTAGAACTATATCGACTGAAATATCAAACCTATTCTATTAACAAAACTATAAAAATGGGTACTTTTGACTACCAGCAACAAACACTTCAAATACTGTGCATGTTAAAATTAACTGTAAAATCACAGGGACAGGGACAGGGGTGGGATTCTTCTGGTTTAGTTTTAGTAAACAAAAGCCCACACATTTTGTGTACTTGCATGGTTCCTGTGAATGTGATATGCAAGGGACAGGTAATACCTGTTGCTTAAGCTACCACGGTTGTAATTGGTTTATGTAGATTTGTGGAGGTGGTGTTGCTAAATATGTCCCCAAGTTCTCTTTTGTTGTCTGTCTAGGTTTAAGTCCTAACCCTGTAGAGACTTCCATATTTACTATGGTACATCCACAGGCACAGGGGCAGACTGAAGCTGCTGACCTGCCACTGACTCACTAAGAGGTTATCAAGTTACTCCTCTTGCTTCAGCACACAGGGGTTCCTCCAGTGTCCCAACCCAAGGGATGGGGCACTGGAAGGGTAAGCAGGACTAAGCAGTAGGACAGTGGCTGATCAACAAGTTCCTGGAGACCAAGGACTTGTTCAGCAGAGACTCCCACATAAACTCTGTTATCCCGCAGTTTCGTTACCCATCACTTAAACTTCTCACTAAGTACTAAGTAAATACCAAGCTTATATTACAAAGCCACCGTAGTAGTCGGTGGAGAACCTCATATTCATTGTGAAGTTCTTGAAATAGCACAATGATCTATGGAAAGTTATGAGGATTTATTTTGATAGAAGGGGAGAAAATCTTTGAATGCACAGTAAAATAATTTTTAATCAGTTTAAATTGAGATTTCTCAAATAATACCAAAATAAAAATTGAGTGGCAATGTTGAGGACTGAGCCCAAACCTTGCAAGTTTGGCAAGGGCTCTTCCATTGAGTTACACTCACATTCTTTCTTCCGCATGACTTGCTAAGCTTAATCAGGATCAAAATTATAAACAAATACACCTTTTTTGAATTATTTACATTCTGCTCATAGGTTTACTAAAAATTGTGAATGATGTACTAGTATATTTTCTATACTCTATTCCATGTCAAGTTGTAAAATAATGAACAAGTTTCAGTATTTTCTTGTGATTCAGTCTAAGATCTTTGTTTCTACTCTCTCACCTTGAGAAGTATATGGTCTCTCTTCCCTTACCCCAGACTATATTATCCATATTACTATATTTAACTAATATATTTTGATTAGTTCTTATTTTCAGTTGTTTTTTATTACTGAGTGTATTTGTCAGGGTTCTCTGGAGAAACAGAATTAATAGAATGTATACATGCAAACATACACATACACATATATATGTATATGTATATTTATGAGTATATGTATGTGTATATGTATATAAAGAGGGTTTATTAGAATGTTTTACTAGTTATGGTCCAGCTAGCCCAACAATAGTTCTCACCAAACAAAAGTCCAAGAATCCAATAGTTATTGAGTCCATGAGGCTGGATGTCTCAGCTGGTCTCTAGTATATGTATTCTTATATGTATACTAGAGACTTCATATAAAGCCTGGAAAAATAGACTTTAAAGCAGGTGAAGGAATGGACATGCCAGTGAGAGTGAGGGCAAGTAGGCAAAAAGAAAGTAGGGGTGATACTAAGTAGAACTATTCCCCTTTCTACCTTGGGTTCTTGCATCTGTGGGTCCTGGCCATGGGAGAAACCATATGATATGCAGAATGCTGATTCAAAGCATACAATCCTGCCCCAGACCTCCAGGCTTTTCCACCTTATTGGCACTGTAACTGTATCTTCAAAAGGCTATTCTCTCATTCTATCAAGCCAGTTGCTTCAGGATGGTGGGAAACATGGTACAAACCAGTGGAGCCCATGATCATGGGCCACTTTGCACTTCTCTGGCTGTGAAGTGAGTCCTTGACCAAAAGCAATACTGTGTGGAATACCATGATGAAGGATAAGGCATTCTGTAAGTCCACAGGTGGTGGTTTTGGCAGAAGCATTAGGTGCAGGAAAGGCAAACCCATAACCAGAATAAGTATCTACTCCAGTAAGGATGAAGCACTATCCTCTCCACAGAGGAAGTGGTCCAACATAGCCAACCTGCCACCAGGTTGCTGGTTGGTCACCCCAGGGAATGGTGCCGTACCTAAGGCTCAGTGTTGGTCTCTGGTGTTGGCAGATCTGGCACTCAGCACAGCTGTAGTTAGGTCAGCCTTGGTGAGTGGACGTCCATGTTGTTTAGTCCATGCACAATCCCATCTCTGCTACCATGACCACCTTGTTCATGGGCCCACTGGTCAGTGACAGGGATGCCTGGGGAAAGAGGCTAACTGGCCACAGAATGGGTCATCCTATCTACTTGATTACTGAACTCATCCTCAGCTGAAGTCACCTTTTGATGAGCATTTACATGGGACACAAGTATCTTCACGTCCTTCTCCCATTTGGAGAGATCTATCCACATACTTCTTCCCCAGATGTCTCTGTCACAAATTATCCAATCAAGCTCATTCCAAGTCCCTGACCATCCAGCCAATCCATCGGCTACAGTCCATAAATCGGTAAACAATCACATGGCTTGCCATTGACCATGCATACTACCCAAAATTCTGCCCACTGTGAAGATTTCCCTTTGCTGGTGTCTTTCAGAGTTGTCCCAGAAAGGGCTTGGAATGCTGCAGCTGTCTACTTCTGGGTGGTACCTGCATAATGTGCAGAACCATCAGAAAACCAAGCCTTGGTCTTCTCCTCCTCAGTCAACTGATCATAGGGCATACCCCACCAGGCTATAGGTGCAAATTCTGGAGCAGATGGTCTTATAACAGGAAGCCATAGGCATTTGGGCAATTTCTTCATGAAACTTATACCCTTCTCTCCATTTGTACCTTATAGGATCAGCAAATGTCACATCTTGTGTGCCTTCCCATTGTGAAGCACTAGGTTTTACACAATGTCCCTGACTCTAGGATTGCAATTTACTTGAGCCTTAAAAAATCCCTTCATCAACACTAATCAAAGGTATATCAGGCATCTCCAACTCCTCTTCAACAGCACATCTTTTAACAAATGCTTCATCTAACCATTAAAACAAACTTTTGGCACATTTTTTTTAAACTATTCAAGCTTCCATATTAAACCTAGAATCTGCAATCAGAGGTCCATATCAATAAACTTATTCTGATCCAGTTTTATTCTCTTTCCACCATTATTTCACTAAAAAATGGAATTAAATTTCCTTAAAATCCATTCCTACACATATTCCCCAGAATTCTGCTTGAATTAATTAGCAAAATCATTAAACTTTTACTGTAGTGTACTTCCTCATGGATATACTTTCTACCTCCCCTTTAGGAGCCTGCTTAGCCTTAAGTCTGGTTATAGGTCTAGAGACAAATATTGGTGGGTCCTGAAAGACATTAGTATTGTCTTGCCTGGCATTTCCTTCAGGGAAAGTCACTGCTAGTTTAACAGATGATGAATGACTAATTTCCTCAGTCAAAGGTTAAAAAAAAGCAGTATTTCAGAGGTGGGGGGTACCTCTTTTGCTGAGGGTGTAGAGACAACTTTCTCAGGTGAGATAAATCCTTGAAAACCTGAGGATACAAAGTTCTGATCCTCAATAGGATCCTTCCACACATCCATATCCCAAGTTACAGGAGTCCATTCTTTACCAATTAATTACCTTACCTTAACCTCTAACACCCTCTGAGGCTGGTACTTCATTTTTCTTTGGAATTCAGCCAACATTATAATGAAGGCTTCACTTTGATTTTCCACATCTTGAGCTCTGTGGTTGTTGCAGGAAAGATTCTCTTCCAAGGAAGACTTAGAAACCTTTAGACTTTTCACAAATCTGAAGCTGTTCAATTGTATCACTCTGTTCATTGATGTCCTTCATCATATTCTGAGATACTAAAAATTGATTAATTTTATCATGGAGCACACTCTTTTCCTTTGTAAATTTAACCAGAGATGCTAGGAGCAACTGACCGGCATCATCATTTTCCTTATGTTTCTACAAACGGTTGAAAGTTTTATATACAGAATCACCAAATCTGTCACCTATCATGATTGGTGAATCAGAATAATGCATTTGTCTCCTTAAGTTTGTAATATAGTTCATACCATGGTCTTTCGATATTCTCTGAGCTTCTAAAAGAAAGAGTTACTGGAGAGGATTTTAGAAAGCTTATTCCAGATACGTAAAATGTCATCCATTATACTTCTTTTGCTCTAGAACCACTTCTGGTACCAAATCTGTATTAGTTGGGTTTCTCCAGAGGAACAGAAATGGCAGATGAGTATATATAAAAGGGATTTGTTACAGTGGTTTACAGGCTATGGTTCAGCTAACCCAGGAATGACTGTCTACCAAGAGAAATTTCTAGAATCTAGTAGTTGTTCAGACCATTAAGGCTATATGTCTCAGCTGGATGTATCTTTTCACCTCAAAAAATCCAGATTAATGGTGGTTTTTCCCACATCAAGTGATTTAATTAAGAGAAAAATCCCTCACAGGTGTGAGGGGGAAAAAAAAACCCAGACACTTGGGTTTCAGTGAATTTCAGATGTCATCATTGACAACCAAGAATATCTATCACACTTGGCTTCCTGAAATTTTATTATATAAGAGGGCCCATGAAAAGCAGTCCATTTTCACTTTTTAGCATTGGATATAGCACAAAATACATCCCATATATTTTCTAATTTCTAACAATTAGTGTGATGCATAATAGTTAACATTAGTGAAACTTTATTTTAGGATTCTGTGTAGTATACAATACACACAGCATTGTCAGAGACCAGATAGGATCAGAGGCCCTTCAGGGTTTTGTGTGTAGAACAAGGAGTTCTGATCTTTCCTTCCCTGCCAAGGTCATGATTGGCAAGACCCAAAATGGAATGGTGCCAGGGCTCCAGGGGCCTGAGACCAGGGCCTGGAGCTCAACTGTTTCCCTGTATAGTTGTGGTCAAATGTTCCAGGTATTTTGCTTACTGTGCCAGCATGCACCTTGCAAAAGAGGAACTAGAGCAGTGGTTCTCAACCTGTGGGCCATGGCCCCTTTGGGTCAAATCACCTTTTCACAGAGATCACCTAAGACCATTGGAAAACATAGATAGTTACATTATTATTCATAACAGTAGCAAAATTACACTTACAAAGTAGTGATTGAAAATAATTTCATCGTTGCAGGTCACCACAACATGAAGACGTGTATCTAAGGATCACAGCAGGAGGAAGGTTGAAAACCAATGAACTAGAGGGATTCTGAGCTCCTGGTAATTCTGCTGCCTGATGCTCTTTATTGATTCATTTTCTTCTTCCTCTACTGACACAGTGTAACAAGCTGTGATCCTAATAAACTTGCTGGCCTGGGTCATCAGCCCTCGAAGCCTACCTGACCCAGCTTTTGACTATCATTTTTCTAATTCCTGTCTTCCTTGGAGTCCCAGAGTGAAACCCAGAGAAAAAATGCTGGTCAGGTTCATAGCATGTTATCATCCCTAAACAATAGGACTATGTTTTCATTTTTGACCGAAAGACATTCAAGCAGAAGGAAATTATTTGAAAACTTTTAGAAGAGAAAGAGAAATTAATGTGTAACAGTGCCCACCCAACTTAATACTTACTTCAAAAAGCTCAAATTCTTTCAAATGTCCATTTTGCCTGCAAGTGATTAGTTATTGATAGGGATTATTATAGCTTAGAATTGGGGGAGTAGCAATTTATTTCCTAATATGAATTACTGTCAACAACTGCAGTACTTCTATACATATCTCAAAAACAAATATAAATAATGAGGTATAGTGCTGAAATGTATTTACCTCTCAGTTTGGAAAGTTGCTATGAACTATATTTTTGTAAGAGGAAAGTAAAAATTAATTTATGTTCTGGCATATTCTGTTCCCATAAGACATTCCAAAATTAAAAAATAAAATAGAAAAATCTGACATTCGCCAATTTTGATTTATATTTCTCAACATATGAGTTATGTTGTATATCAAACTATAAGAGATAGATACACTTTTACTATGAAGGAAAGTTTTGAGCTACTATCAGGATGTTTAGTTAAATATACAGGGTGATAAATGAGAATAATCCAAGCCATTTCTTAATTAATAGTATTTTATATATTTTGCTATGGATTAACTCTAAGATAAGAATAACAGTTTCATAAATTGAAAATATGTTTGGGAAGTAAGAGCATTTATTGTTAATGGCATCCAGATACTATAAGGAAAATACAAGGCAAATAAATTCAGGCTACCATAGCCTAGATCCTATTTCAGGAGTATCCTATTCTACTCATGCTGGATAGTTTAGAAGGATAGTACAGTTTAGTTTTAGGGATGCTCTGTTTCAGGCTGGAGCGCTGACTCAGCAGCCAAGAGCACTTAGTGATCTTGCAGAGGACCTGGATTCATTTCCCAGCACTTACACGGTGGCTCACAACTCCAGTTACTGGGAATCTGAACCTCTGCCCTGGCCTTTGCATGCACTAGACACACATGTGGTGCACATACATACATACATGTAGGCAAAACACTTATACACATAAAATACAGCAAAAATAATATAAGAGACAGAAAAAGTATTCATTCTTCACAGTGACATGGTTAGCTCAATTACACTTCATCAGTTATGTAGCCAATACTGAGGGTTCACTAGACACTTCATATTTACATGTGTGTAAATATATAGGTCTACATATTTGTATATGATAATCATATGTACATTGACTGATAAATACAAAAATACAAAATGCCAGTCACAGATACTTTTATCTGATTCCACACAAATTCTTTCTGTCATCTCTCCCACCTCTGGCAGACATTTATAAATGAATGCATAACAGTGTGTTTCATCATTGGATAATAGTACATAAAGAGATAACTGCAACTGAAATTCAGTTGAAATATTCTGAAATCTGAATAGCTGTAAAAGATGAAGAGTTCTTTGTATCCATAATGGTGGAAATAAGTCAACAAGGCATGAATTAATGAATAATTGTCTATCATTAGTCACTGAAGCAAATCAAAAGAAACAATGACAAATGATGAGGATGCCTAGATCAGAACTAAACAGAAGCCTTTTTTATTTGAAATTATTTTCCCAAACAATTTATTCTGATGATAGTTTTCTCTCCCTGATCTCCATCTCCTTCCACACCCTCCCTGACCTGCGCATCCATCCAACTCCATGTCTTCTTTCTCTTTCTTTAGTAACAAACAGGCAAATAAAAAAAAAATCAGCCCTGGATATAACAAACAAACAGAAGGCTGGAAAAGCAGAAGAAGCACAGAGACATACTCATTTGCACACACAGACAAAACATAAAAACACCAAAACTGGAAACCATAACATATAAGCAAAAGACCAGTGAGGTTAAAAAAAAAGCCCAGATAAGTTTTATAAGACCAAAAATAATCGCAAAAAGTAGCACTGAATTCTTTTTGAGTTGATCATCTACCACTGAGCATGAGGCCTTCTTTTTTATTATTAAGAAATTTTTTATTCATTTTACATACCAACCACAGATCCCCCTCTCTTCCCTCCTCCTGCCCCTCCAGCCTTCTCCCCCAAACTCACACCCCATTCCCTTTTCCAACAAGGTATGACTTCCTATGGGGAGTCAGCAGAGCCTGGTACATTGAATAGAGGCAAGTCCAAGCCCCTTCCCCTGCATCAAGGCTGTGCAAGGTATGAACATGAGACCTTCTTTTAAGTGTGGTTTGTATATGAGACTCCACTTAAGAAAACAAATTCTTACTTTGGGAATGGTTATCAGTTGGAAATAATTTCTTGGTTAAGATGGAGGGATCCTGTGCCTCCCATTTCTCAGAACTCGAACCTCATCTGGTTTGACACTTTGCAGGTCCTGTACATGTTGCCACTGTCTCTATGAATTCATATGTGCATCAGTCATGCTGTGTCTAAAAGGCATTGTTTTACTGGTGTCTTCCATCCCCACTGGATCTTATAATCTTTTGGCCTCTTCTTCTACAAAGTTCTTGAGCCTCACAGGAGAGGTTTGATGAAAACATCCCACTTAAAACTGAGTGTTCCAAAGTCTCTCACTGTCTGCACATTGTTCTGTTTATGGGTTTCTGCATTTGTTCCACCAACTTCAGGTGGAAACTTCTCTGATGATGGTTAGTGAGACCTTGATCTATGTGTGTAGCCAAATGCCATTTGCAGTCATTTTGTTACTATCCTCCTTTAGCAGAACAATATTATTTGGAACTCTCCTAGGTCCATAATCTATCTAGTCCCAAGTTTTTGCTACTCAAGCAGTGTCAGGCATGGGTTTCATCTCATGGAATGGGCCTTAAATCCAATCAGAGAGTGGTTGGTTGCTTCCACAACTTTTGTGCCACTATTGCATCAGGAAAGTTACCACTGTAGATCAACAACTAAACTAAGCAACAACTAAACAGAATCTTTTGATAGCCTTTTCTGAATAAGGGTTAGTTCCCTAGAGAAAATAGTTACAGTTAATCTAGAACCTTGCATTGAGCATATGCACTATAAAAATAGCTTGAATAAAATAGATATTTATAAAGGAAATTTTAATTTATCTCAATAAATCATGATTATTTGTTAAATCTTATATTTAGAAAACCACTTTTTTTTGTGCTGAAATGACCAAACCCAATTTGTAGTCAAATAAACCAGACACCTATGAAGTTGGCTATTCCAGCTATGGTCAGTCCTTTCAGAATGACTCCAACACCATAACCCAAGTTTCAGGGGCTCTGTAACCACTGAAGCCAGCAGGTTAATGATCCACGAGAGGTAAGAAGGTAGTTTGGCTCAATGTGACTCGTTAGCTAGTGTTGGTTCAAACTTCAACCTCAAGTACTTTATTTTAGGTATTTTTAAGCATAGCACAATTTAAAATACTTTTCCTATTGATAAATAACTCAATAATGATGCGCGCACACACACACACACACACACACACACACACAGAGAGAGAGAGAGAGAGAGAGAGAGAGAGAGAGAGAGAGAGAGAGAGAGAGAGAGAGAGAGAGGACATGACTGCATCGACTCTTTTTAAACTCTAAGTGACAACTTCTATGAGATAGGTTCCAGGGATTAACTAAGAAAACAGGTTCAAGATAAGGGTCTGGGGGAGGATAATGCTATAGATTGACTGATGCAAACAAACTCAGCTTAAGAGTCTAGGGGACCTGGTGTGGTCTGACCACACAGATAGGTCAAAAGTTACCAGGCTATTAACATCTGCTGTCAGACTTGTGGGCAGAAAACAGGCTATACATCTCTCTCTTTGAAGAGACAATCCTGTGTGTTTAACACTCCCAGTGTCCCTTGTGCTTATTTGAGAGCACAAAGACCCCCATGTCTCCTACTCTAAGCTGCTGTCATCTCTGACCTGAAACACCATCTCCTTATGGCCTCCTGGAAACAGGCATGGGATCTCTTATCTTTCCTTCCACACCACAGCTGAGTTTAAGAAGGGCATCTGCTGTTGAATAAGGCAAATCCCCCATGTTAATATATACCTTTTCAATGAGTGAGTCAGACAACTTCAGAGGAAAAAGAAATAACATCTTTTCGTAACAAAGTATGGAGGCTAGAATCATCCTGCTTCACAACTTTGCTCTAACCCAGTTCCTAAAGTTTGGGTACATTTAAATGTGCTTTGTGCTTCTGTTCCTGTGAATTTAGTGTAGCTTCATCCAGTAATAATTATTGGAACTCAGTATCATTAACTGACTTTGTTTTACTTATTTCACTGGCCACTCCTCTGAGACACCCATTGGTGATTTCTATGCCTCTTTCCCACTTCAGGACAGTTAATACCATAGCCTAGATTCTTTATCACTTTGAATGACACCAGAGTTTAACTTACCCAGTCCTGTGACTTTACAAAGTACATGTGCCCTGACAAACAGAAAATGTGTCTCTGGCTTCGACTTTTTCCCTGAGTTGTAATTTCATGAATGTATCCAGACTCAGTATATCCCTTCCAATATCTAATGGATAACTCATACTAACATGACCAAATCACAGCTGTTCAGTCACTCCCTTGGCCAGTGAATTCCCATTTCATAACCTGGAAGAAACATTATTCTGTTGTTCTCTGAAACCTTGTAGTCACAATTCATCCCTGCCTTTTCTTGGTCTAAGCACCACCTCATCTACCAGTAGTTCCTATCATCTTGACAATCAAAATACATGGAAATTTCGCCCATCACTAGTCATTCCCATCTACTGCTACCACCTTACTCCAATCACCAGCTTCCTTTTCCTAGATAAACAATGGTCTCCTTACTATGAACCATTTTCACTCTTACTCTGCAGATACCTGTTTTTCATACTACACCTATAGTGATATGTTTATGATAAAATTTTGACCATTTCATTCTCTAGCACAAAGTCATTCCATCTGTATGTAGAATAAAATCCATTTTTTTCATTTCTACATCTTAAAGGGCTCTTTGTGCCTCCATAGTTCATTAAACATGTATCTATTCACTTGGAAAGCACCTGACACCCCCACCAAAATGTAAAATGCTTGAAGTCAAGGAGTTGTTTGGTTTATGTTGCCACTGTTTCCCCATACCAGTGTAAAAATCAGACTTTATTTCAGATAAGCAACTCTGTGAGCTAGCATGGATTCTCATTTCTACGACAAAACTATGCCTTATTGTTGACATGGAACTGATTAAAATGAATGACAATATTAATGTAAAAATTATCAAGGTAAATTTTAAAATAAATTGTTAGATAAAAACAGATCCTATACTTATATTTCATTTAAATAAAGCAGATAAAATGGGGAGGATCTCTTTGTCAAATCTTAAACAAAAGACCTATTTTGTTAATCTATGACTATTCCACTAAACTATTTTTTATCACCTCTTCTGTAGCTTATTTTCAAGTTTGTTTTATTTGGAAGTATGGATACAGACCATTTGTTCCCCACGTACAACTGCTAGAATTACATCTTAATCAACCTTTTTGTCTCCCCAGTTTCATTTTTATGACAATCCCCTATTGATGGTTGGGAAAGTATATGCCTAGAAGTCTCTTAAACTAGAAGTTTCATGATGGAAATCTGATTTGAGAATTCTATCTCTCCTAGAACTTATCATTTTATAACAAGGGAAATCATTAAAAATTAACGAAGATTTTTTTAGCATAAATAACCCATGGCTATTTAATTTTTTTCCAAAATTCCATTTAAACACAGTGTTTGTTGATAATAAATAAAAAAGTTATTTATTAATCTTTCAATGAAGTTCTGGGAATATTCAATAATATTTTAATTACTTCTTTTAAATGTTTCCCACTCACTTAACATTTCATTATTTTTTCTTCAAATTTGCATGTGCTCATCTTCTAAGACCCTAATATTTGTAATTGATCACATACATTTTCCAGAACTATTTACATCAGCTCCAACTTGCCTGACTATTCCCTAAAACAGTCCTGTTTTCTTTACAGAACAGTTGTCAAAATTACATCATTTTCATTGGAATTAAATATTTTCTAAGGTTGGTGTCTTTAAGATTAAGTTGCATTGTCTTTTCCTATGAATTCCCGGAGCACATTATATAACTGGAGACCAAAAATGTGACAAGCATTTTCCTCAAGCTAGAGCCGCCGCTGTCATAGCACAGAGCCAATCTCAATGAGATTTAAAAGTTTATGCCCAAGGGAAGTGCATG
>CABHPR010137524.1:0-17752 GCA_902168415.1 Peromyscus melanophrys | reverse complement strand
AAGAAAGAAAGAAAGAAAGAAAGAAAGAAAGAAAGAAAGAAAGAAAGGAAGGAAGGAAGGAAGAGAGAGAGAAAGAGAGAAAGAGAGAAAGAGAGAAAGAAAGAGAAAGAGAGAAACCTTGATGAAAATGAAAGAGAAGAGTGAATCCACACAAATGACCACTTATTTCACACCCTTTGACCCATGGGGAAGATGGGCTCAACTACCACTAGTTGCTCTCTGACCTTCAATGGTTTGCTTGACACCTGCATGCACACACATCATGCGCACCACCCCCATAAATATATAAATGTAATAAAAAGATTTATTTGTCTCTTATAAATTACATCCCAATCCCATTTTCCCCCTCCCTCCACTCCTCCCAGTGCCCCTCACCTCCCCTCTCCCCCAGATACACTCCTCCTCTGTTTCCCTTCAAAAAACAGAGGAGACCTTCCAGGGATATCAACTGAGCATGGCAAAAAAAATTATAATACTAGGTACATTCCCTTATATCAAGGCTGGACAAGGCAAGCCAGCAGGAGGGAAAGGGTCTCCAGGTCAGGCAAAAGAGCTAGAGATATGATGATATTTTATCTGTGCTGAAATGTAATTTTATTTGTGTGTTAATAAATAAAGTTGCCTGGGGGTCAGAGCTAATAGCAAGCCATAGCAGAAGTCTGGCAGTGGTAGCACATGCCCTTAATCCTGATCACATGACAGGCAGATCTCTGTGTGTTCAAGGACACAGTCAGCATGGAGACACAGATCTTTAATCTCAATACCAACCATAGAGACCTGGAGGTCTGTATAGACAGGCAGTGATGAGGAGGTCATGTGGTTGGGTTTACAACCAATGAGAAGGCAGAACAGAAAGTCAATAAAAAGACAGACACACAGGAAGTAGGTCTCTTTCTCAGGGGAAGGATGGCAGCGGCAGTGAGGGGTAAGAAGGCAGTTTTAGTCTCAGCTCTTAGCTACTGCTCTGACCTCTTGGGCTTTTAACTCTGCATTTTGGCTCTGTGTTTCTTATTTAATAAGACCATTATATCAACATAGAGACAACCCCCACTCCCACTGCTAGGAGTGCCACAAACACCAAGCTATACAACCATAATGCGTATGCAGAGGATCAAGCTCAGACCCAAACAGGGTCCATGATTGTCACTTCAGTTTCTGTAAGCTTCTATGAGTCCTAATTAGTTGATTCTGTAGACCATGTTTTCATAGTGTCCTCAACCCTTCTGGCTCTTTTAGGAGTTTCCATTGCACTAGGTTTCTACCTCACTCCCAAATGCCCCTGTTTTCCAGTCATCTCTTCCATTATTTTTCCCTCACAACCCCCCCAACCTGAACGTTCCTGTTCCTAATCCTACCTGTCCCCAGTCCACCTGTGAAATCTACTCTATTTCCCCTTCCCAGGAGATCTAAGTATCCCCACTTGAGATTCCCTTGTTACCTGAGTCTGTAGATTCTAGAATGATTATTCTTACAGCTAATGTCCATAGGTAAGTCAGTACATACCATGTTTGTATATCTGGGTCTGGGTTACCTCACTCAGGATGATTTTTTTCTACTTCTATCCATTTGCCTACAAATTTCATGATGTCATTGTTTTTAACAGCTGAGTAATACTCCACTATGCAAATGTACCACATTTTCTTTGTCCATTCTTCTGTTGAGGGACATCTAAGTTGTTTCCAGTTTCTGGCTATTTTGAATAAAGCTACTATGAACATAGTTGAGCAAATATCCTTGTGGTAGGATGGAGTGTCCTTTGGGTATATGTACAACAGTGACATGACTGGGTTTTAAGGAAAATCAAGTGTCAATTTTCTGAGGAACTACCATATTGATTTCCATTGTGCCTGTACAAGTTGACACTCCCACTAGAAATGGAGGAGTGTTTCCCTTGCCCCACATTCCTGCTAGCAAGAGCTATCACTTGCATTTTTGAATTTAGCCATTCTGGTTGTTTTGTTTTTTGTTTTTCCAAGTCAGGGTTTCTCTGTGTACCTTTGGCGCCTTTCCTGGAACTCACTCTGTAGCCCAAGCTGGCCTCAAACTCACAGAGATCCACTTGCCTTTGCTTCCTGAGTGCTGGGATTAAAGGTGTATTCCATCACTGCCTGGTGAACTTAGCCATTCTGAAAGGTAAAAAATAGAATCCCAAAGTAGTTTTGACTTGTATTTCTCTGGTGGCTAAGGATGTTTAATATTTCTTTAAATGTTTCTTAGTCATTTGAGATTCCTCTGTTGAGAATTCTCTATCTGTACACCATTTTTAATTGAATTATTTGGTTTCCAGATGACTATTTTCTTTAATTCTTTATATGTTTTGGATATTAGGCCTCTATCAGATGTGGAGTTGGTGAAAATCTTTTCCCATTCAGTAGGCTGCTGTTTTGTCCTATTGATGGTGCCCATTGCCTTATAGGAGCTTTATACTTTACCCATAGGTGTGTGGGTTAATATATGGTTTTTGATTTGATTCCATTGTTCAGCCCGTCTATTTTTATGCCAATACCATGAAGTTTTTATTACTATTGCTCTGTAGTACAGCCTGAAATCAGGGATGGTGATACCTTCAGGAGTTATTTTATTGTACAGAGTTGTTTAAGCCATCCTGGATTTTTTGTTTTTCCATATGAATTTGAGTATTGTCCTTTCAAGGTCTGTTAAGAATTGTGTTGGAATTTTGATAGGGATTCCATTAAATCTGTAGATTGATTTTGGTAAGATGGCCATTCTAAAATCAGGACACAGACAAGGCTGTCCACTCTCTCCATATCTACACAATACTTGAAGTTCTAGCTGAAGCAATAAGATAACTTGAGGAGATCGAGGGGATACAAGTTGGAAAGGGAGAAATCGAAGTATCATTATTGTAGATGAGATAAGAGCATATATAAGTGACCCCAAAGATTCTACCAAGGAACTCCTACAGCTGATAAACACCTTAACTGAAGTGGCTGGATACAAGATTAACTCAAAGCAGTAGCCCTTCCGTACACAAATAACACATGGTCTGAGAAAGAAATCAGGGAAGCAGTGCCCTTCACAATAGCCACAAATTATATAAAATACCTTGGGGATAACTAACAAAGCAAAAGAAAGATTTGTATGAAAAGAACTTCAAGTCTTTGAAGAAATAAATTGAAGAAGATATCAGAAGATGGAAAGATTTCCCATGCTCATGGATCTTTAGGACTAACATAGTGAAAAATAAAAAGATTTCTAAGAGAAATTACAGTCTTTCCAAAAATAGTGCTGAAAATTATTGGATGAACAATGTACAAAAGAACTATAATTTATAACTAAAATCATATGGAAAAATCAATTCTGAAGGTATGATAGACACAGTAATAAAAAGTCTACAGTATTTTTTCAACATGTAAGAAAATAAAGGAAAAAAATCCTCATAACCTTTTCTCATCTACCAGGCTAAAATGCAATAAACTTTTAAAAGAAATTATTAACTGGAATTCTTTGAAATTTAAGAGACTAAGAAGACAAGATAAAAATTATCAAACAAAATCCAAGTCGTTTGCTGATAAAGGAGCTAAAGATATTTAATATTTTAAATTGGGGACCCCTTGAACATGGGTAGTTTACTATGACAATTAGGTTAAAATAATTTTACTCATTACTGAACTACTTCTACTCCATTATATATGTTCTGTAACGCCACTGTCTGTTTCCTAGTGGGAATTGTTTCCATTGTATCCTCAAAACAGAATGGAACATACCCTGACATCCTCCAAAAATCATTCTAAGCTCTTCTCAGACGGTTTCATGGAATTGGGTAGCATTCAAAAACAGGAACATAAATGTGTAGACCATTTCCAAGAATAACTTCAGTCACATGTATCCTTAAGTGACCATTAAGTGAAAAAACAAAGTTTCAAACCAGCTTTCTTTAACTCTTTTTCTCCATTGAATTTTGCCCACCACATTTGTAACAAAAACTTTCAAACATTCAGCCTTTCTCTTATCAATACTATAGTTTAAAGTGATTTTCCCAGAGAATTGAAGCAATCATTGTACAATTTCATCACTAAATGTTTAAATTTTCCTTGTGTCAGCAAATATGTTGCATGCTATTAAATAAAGTTTGTACACTTCTAATCCATCGTCTTATCTAACTCCTGTATCAATGAAGATGAAAACTGTAATTACATTCTGAAAGCTCTGTGTGCTCAGTCATAAGAAATAACATTGTATCCACTAAGCTTCTGTGAAACTACAGGACACATACAATTGCATAGAAATTATGATCATGTTTGTTAATATAGTGAAACCTAGCAATTAGCCATGCAGTGGAGCTATAGAACAAGGATATATAAGCTGGCTTGAAGTGTCCATAGTTAGAAAGACTTATGGGCAAAAGTTGTAATGTGAGAGTAAGATACTGACCTAAGGCCAAATTCTGAGAGAGAGAGAGACAGAGAGAGAGAGAGAGAGAGATTGAGAGAGAGAGAGAGAGAGAGAGAGAGAGAGAGAGATTTCCAAGATGAACGTGGTTGAACCATTCCAACACATTCTGAATGTGGTATCTTAGCTCCAAATCTCTTCCCAGTGTGTCTTGCAGTGCATTTGGAATAACATCATTGTGACTCAACATTTGGACTAGAAAATGAGAATCCAAAAACACAGGAACAAGAAAAAGAAACTCAGTAAATGTGGTTAACTAAATGTAGCACAGCTTCTATTTAAAACAAAGATACCGAGAGACTCTGCACCTGTCAAAAAAATAGCTAATAAGGCTATATTTTTCACTTTTTAAAGCATATGGGGGAATTTTTCACTTTGATGCAATGTTAGGTTCCTTGTATCCTGTAGGAACATTCATTGCAAATATATCAAGGCATTGGTTAATCTTTTTAATGTGGCATTGTTAGCATGAGGCCAGAAGGTTAACGTCATCTCAAGTAAAGCCATAATAACGCAAGTATAATTTCTAAGTGATACACTCAAAAATCATTGTAATGAGTGAGACATCACCTCAAGTACTAGAGGGCATTTTCAAATGAATAATGGTTTGACATGAAAACATAATTAAATATCAGACAAAATGAGACAAAAATAATTCAACAGCATTGCTAATATACAGTAAGTTGATTTGCTTGTTCTATTTAATTTATCACAGTCCATGAAAAAAATAAATGAATTAGCCTAATGCAGAGATAATGTTCATGATAAGCAGAAGTACTCTCAGCTCAACCAGCTCTCCACCATCATTTTTTCCATGGGGACAGTAATCCTCAAGACACTTGATACATCTGTTTATAGGTGAAAAAAAAAAAGCAAGGGCCCCTGTGTTAATGAATCGACAAAGCTGAATCAGAGATATAAAACAGATGAACCAGAAATTTCTGAATCCCAGTTATTCTTAATGTGAAATGAGAGAGGTCATGGTGCTCAAGTCACAGTGTAAAGGTCTAGATTTCTGCAGTCCTGGTCAGGAGACACGGTGCAGGTAAAGAATTGGTATATAAATGAAAATAGATGAAGTTAATTCTAATACATAAACTGCAGTAGAATTCTAAACTCAAAATTATGTCTCTTATTTGCCTTATACTACAGCTTTTCAAGCTATTCATATTTAAACTATTTAAACTACCCAATAAAAGTTATAGCCACAGGCAGTACTAAACTGTACGATGTTAGTACCTAAAGTACCTCAACTAATATCTCCAAATAAAATGAGATCCTTCCAAGTCTTATGTTAGGATTCTCTACTCTGTTACTATTGTCTATATATTGTCTATAATTTAACTCCAAATACCCTCCACCAAAGAGCTTCACATGCCCATACTTGGTCCTCTTCTGGCTGTGTATCCCTGAGTCTTAGCCATAATTAACTTGAGTCTGCAGAAACCACCTGCTGACTGATAGACAAACGTTCAGTGATTTTTTTTTTGTCTACTTGGCAAGTTCTTATCTTTCTACTTGGTTGTTATGTCACGTCTATGCTGAAAGTGTCCCTGACCCTTGCTAATGTATGTAGCTCTGAATTAGGTATGAGATTAGAACACCTGGAGTTCAGCTGTAATTCAAACTTCCAACTTCAGTAACTGATGGTGTGACTTACTAAATCCCTCTGTGCTTAGTCTGTGGGGGTATTGTGTTCCCCAAAATATTGTGTATGCTAATAAACTTATCTGGGGTCAGAGACGGAACAGCCACAATATTAAACATGAGGATAGGCAGTGGTAGCATACGCCTTTAATCCTAGCATTCCAGAGACAAAAATCCCTCTGGATCTCTGTGAGTTCAAGGCCACATTGGAAATGGCCAGGCATGGTGACCCACGCCTTTCATCCCAGAAAGCGAGCCTTTAATCCCAGGGAGTAGTGGTAGAAAGCAGAAAGGTATATAAGGCGTGAGGACCAGAAACTAGAAGCATTTGGCCTGGTTAAGCATTTGGCTGGTTAAGCATTTGGATGGTTAAGCATTCAGGCTTTCGAGCAGCAGTTCAGCTGAGATGCATTCTGGATGAGGACTCGGGGCATCCAGTCTGAGGAAACAGGACCAGCTGAGGAATTGGCGAGGTGAGGCAGCTGTGGCTCGTTCTGTCTCTCTGATCTTCCAGTGTTCGCCCCAATACCTGGCTCAAGTTTGTTCTTTATTAATAAGAACTTTCAAGATTCCTGCTCCACTTAGTCTTCTCGCCTTTGAAATGTACTAATTAAGAAATTTTATAATGGCTTATGAGGGGCAAATGCCACCATGTATATAAAGGGGGATAACCTAGCACAAAATAAATTCTCAGTGATTGTTGGTTGTTGTTAATGTTTCACACCACCGAATCTAAGAGAGCATTGCAATGTCTACTATAATATTTATCCTCCACATTACCCTCAGCAGGAGGGACTGATCATATCTCATCTTCCAATTCTTAAAAAATAGTAGCACACTAAGCCCACTGCTTTGTTTCTAGTGGAAAACATCATGAATTTTAACCTTACTATCAGATAACAGTGGCTAAAACATTGAATACGTTGATATTGCCATGACTTCTTCTTTACAAGCATCACCCTTATTACTCACAGAAACCATATTTTTAGTTAGTAATCGGACAGTTCCCAGCCAACTTTCATTTGTGGGCACTGCTTTTCCAGTAACAATCCTCAGCAGGCAATGGTGGGGTGGAATGAGAAGCATGTCTGTTTCAGTTGCACATCAAACAGGACCATTCCCATAACCATCCTTCATGAAAACATCCCATTAGCAGGAAGCAGATTTTAAGTTACAACTACGAAATTAGTTTTTCAATGGAAGAATGTCATCTTTCCCTGTTACTTTGGTAGAATGCCCTGACCAAAGCAGCGTATGAGAGAAGGGGTTCATGGTGGGGCATGGTTCAAGGGTACAGTCCATCAGGGCAGATAAATCAAGTAAACAAAAGCTTGGAGCAGTTCGTCACATCTATCCACAATCAGGAGCACAGAATGATAGATGTTAAGGCTCAGCTCCCTTTCTCCATTTTACACCATTCAGGATCCCTGCCTAGGGAATAGTGCCACCCACAGTTAAGATGGGTCTTTCCACATCAATTAACCTAATTAAAGCAATCCTCCTAGGAGTTCCCAGACGCCAATTTTTTAGGCAATCCTACATCCTGCCAAGCTGAAAATACTAACCCTTAGACTATGTTGTAAGATGGTTTGCTTTCTTACAGTCGAATTTTAAAACTTGAAATATTTAGTTTCCATTAATTTGTAAGTCAAGCTCAATTTGACTTAAGCATAGTTTAAAATCCCCCTGACAAACAGCACAAGTTGGAACTGAACAACTAAATGCCTTATGTGAACAAGTAAATGCCTTATATAAAAATGCAAATTAGGATAAACACGGTGTAGCATTAATAAATGATGTTTAGAGCAAACTGTACCTAACTCTCTTGTAGTTAAGTATTTGATTGTTCTATAAATCTCATTATTCTATTAAACTACATTCACTATTTAAAGTATTCTTTCAGGTTCAGAAAAATATAGGATGCAATGTATTAGAGTAAACATACCAAAAAATTAGAAGCCCTAGGCCAATTTCCTCAGAATTTTCTACATTAACATCTTTATCACTCATCCTAGTTAATACCATAAACTAAAAGTTAGATTAGGTTTACACAATCTTAAAATATTTATTTTCAAAATAGAATATTGAAATCTTAGTAAAAATATTTAAATCTTGGGATTTCAAAGAAAAACCACTTATTCTGCCCACATGCTAATTAAATCCCTTCTTCAGTTGTTAGCAACATCCTGAAGAAAATGAAAACACTTGAGAGTCTCCATGTCACTATTCCTGGGTGGTTTGAATTCAGAGCTAATCCCTCAGGGACACTCCAAATAGCTTCACTTTTCACTGATTTTTTAAAATTTGGATATGAGAGGGAACATCTGAAGCACTAGTATTCTTTTTCTCTGCATTTTCTATGTCCCACCATCCTTCTGCAGCAATCATTGGCCCAAGATAACATTGTGACAGCAAAAATGCGGGACAAAAGATTCAAACCATTGACTCTAAAATTAACATGCCAACACCTAAGCATGTGAAAAACTCTATCTAGAAGAATGCTTAATATAATATTCTCCATTAATGGGAATATAAAACTTTCCTGAGAGCGATTGAGGAAGAAAGCCACAGAATTGTGTAGATGGCAATGTCTTGAGTTAGTCTATAATCTGACCTTGGCATGAGGCTTGGCAAAATAACAAGCTAAAACAAAGAGAACCACAAAGAAACCTGGGACTCTTCTAGCACACAGGACAGTTTCCTGTCTCCCAATATAGATTTGGAGTCTTTTTTTTCCAGTTTGAAGAACAATTCTGTGTCCAGACTGGTGAAGAAGAATTGGTAGAAATGTCTGTTGAAGATTCCAGGAATGTCATTGCAAGTGTTGACTCAAGGAGGCATGAGGTGGCATCTCAGAAAGACCGAGAGTGAATGCAGAGGGGCAGGGCACCATGGAGCCTTGCAGACACATGAGGTGTTGTTGTCTTAGAAAGGCAGAGGGACACCATACCATACATAATTACAGACAAACCACTAGAGAAGGGCCTGAAGATTTCAAAATTGCTGTTAGACGTGGTCATGGTTCCCTGCAGATTTTTTTCTTTTTCTTTTCTTTTCTTTTTTTTTTCCCTGCCTCCTCACCATCTGATAAATGTCTGCTTCTCGGAACCACGAATGTTCTTCCCTAGAAGAGAATGTCTTCACAGCAACTTCCTCTCCCCACCATTTGCCTCGCCAAACTTCACCAAACTGACCTTTGCCAATGCTTCCCTGTAACATGATGGTCCTGGCAATTCTCTGAACAAACAGCAGAACAGCAGTAAACCCTTCATCCCAGGTATTAGCATCACTGCAGTCACCAACACAATGAGAAGTAGCTAGCAACTCGGAGCAGCATCCCATGCCTCCTTGGTCCTGCCGCCACCCTTTGTGGCTCAGCCCAGGCCACAGCTTCTCTTTAGTAAAACTCTTAGCTTGGCCTCAAACTTGGAATCCTCCTGCCTCTGCCTCCTTCAGTAAATCCTACCAGCATGAGCCACCACAACCGGCAATGTGTATCTTGGGTCTGAGCTGGGGCCCACAAGGCCAAAGGCAAGTAGTTTTTTTGAGATGTTCATACCACGAACATTGGGCACCAGATGTAGCATGAATCTGAAAAGGACTTATTAATAAAAACAAACCCAGAGCCAGGTAATGGGGTGAACGCTGGAAGATCAGAGAAGCAGAACAAGCTGCAGTTACCTCATCTTGCCAATTCCTCAGCTGATCCTGTTTCCTCAGACTGGAAGTCTCTGAATCCTCATCCAGAATGAATCTCAGCTGAACTGCCGCTTTTTAGCCTAAAAGCTTAACGAGCTCTAGTTCCTGGTTTTCACGCCTTATATACCTTTCTGCTTCCTGCCATCACTTCCTGAGATTAAAGACGTGAGTCACCATGCCTGGCTGTTTCCAGTGTGACTTTGAACTCACAGAGATCCAGATGGATCTCTGCCTTCAGAATGCTAGGATTAAAGGCGTGAGTGCCACCATTTTCTGGCCTCTGTATCTAGTGGCTGTTCTCTGTTCTCTGACTCCAGATAAGTTTATTAGGGTGCACACTATTTTGGTGAACACAATATCACCACAATGGTCAGCACTGAGAACAAGCAACAAGAGGCCTCTGTAGAAAGCAGATTGGTGGGAGGGATGGAGGACAGTAGTTGAAACAGCAGTGTTATTCCAACTCCAGACTGACTCCATAGAAGCACCTTGTGTCATTCCCTAACCCAGCTACCTCTCTGAAACCTCTCTTGGTACTATATTCATCTCCTAAAACTCAAATGCAAACTCTGGGAACAGAGGCATATTCATCATCTACTGATATAAACTTTTAGCAAATTTAGGTTGTTTGAAATAGCAACTATTAATTCACACTTTTGTGGAGTGGTGACATTGAGGTCTCTATCCAAGGTATCATAGGCTATGAGCAAGGGGTCTGCCAGGCTGATGCCTTATCCCAAAGCTTGGGAAAACGTCTGTTTCCAAGTTCATGCCAGCTGATGGCAGAATTCATTTTGAAGTTCCTATACTGGCTGGCTGCCAATCAGGTGCAGCTTCTGAAGACTGCCTGTGCTCTTTCCCAAGCACCTTTTTCTATCCTTAGTACAACCTATGAAGAATCCTCAGGCTCTCTCAGGCTTCATATCTCTCCAACTATTCACATACCACAAAATTGAGATGTAAACCAAGAGTTTATGTGGTTCACTATGTCACATTCAACCAGATAAACTCTTTCATATACTCAATTAATTTGAGATCTTCATTACATCTTCAAAATATGTTCACAGTAGTACCTAGATTGATGGTTAATTAAATAATTGGGGAAAGTGGCCAGGAATCATGAGATGGTGGAGGACTATCGTGGAATTCTGCTCTGCCCAGACAGAGAGAAAAGAATTGTGCTATGAAATCCAGAAACTATATGTTAAACTCCAATTGAATGTGTGTATGTTTAGGCATTATTCACAAGGTAAACTTTTTTTCCAATTGAGCCTGCAGTCAGTTAATCTCATTTTATCTGGCTTCTTCTTATTATGCATAAAGCTATAGGATAGTAGTCCGGGACAGCAGGAAATGCTGAAGTACACACATTAGACTCAGAGGGGGGTTAGGATATTACCTTTTCCTCTCTGACCAACTTCTTTACCACCTGGGTGATCTGATCCACGTGAGAGCCCAGCCAAGAGGTCAGAAGTACGACTTGGAAAAATTCAAAACAGCAGCATGATCCTTAACAGACTTCAGAAGGTAAGGAGGGATAAGAAAGACTCGGAGGCACTTTGAAGCATCCTCTTGAATCCTACTTGCCGTAAGAGTACTCTGATCCTTGTAGAGCAAAGGGCTTTCATGAGAAAACTGCAGCTGTGTAAGAACCCTCCATTCTGACAGGGGCCTGAGAGCCAGTTTCCTAAGAATTGTGATGTAGCCACGAACTAAAGAAGAAAAACATGGAGGATTTACTCACCCAGGCTCTCCTTTCATAAAACACGCAACTGACTTACACTAGAGTAGGATTTTTGAACATTCAATTGGCAAGTTATAAATGTGATTAGCCTGGTGTAGGACAGTTCATTTGCCTTACAAAATAGAAAGGAAATCAGATTTTCAGTAATATCATTACTTGGCTCTAGTTATGTGCAGCTATTACTGGTAATTATTCTGGATCTGTCAATGATGCCAGGAGCTCTTTCCATGGACCCAAATAAATAATGAGTCTCCTTTAGGAACAGAGGAGGGTTGAATAAATTGAAGAAAGACACTCTTCAATCACCATCAGGAATACCAAACAGCCTCCGAATTTATTCAATTCATAGTTTGTTTTTAAAGGAAGACTGAGCTATTTATCTCTTTCCTATGGGCAAACTCAGAATATAATGGTCGAAATGTCAGGGAGAATGAAGAAAAATGATGATATTTCCCAGCAGAATAGATATATTGTTTGCAAAAATAAAGTTACCAGAGTCACTGGAAGCCCCAAATGATCAGCTGCTCTGGGACATAGGACTGAGCTGGAAGCATTGTACAGAGAACTTGGGTAAATGAGGATTTATATTTAGAAAGAGGCAGTATCAGTTAAGATTGATCACCACTCAAGAGCAGAGGTTCCTTTTCTCAAATCCCCAGATATTTCCTCAATTTCTGAAGATATTTAGTGTCTTTAGACCACAGTCCATGCTCACAGACCTCAGAGACTCCTTACTGAAAATGTATGCTTTGAGCCCTCAAAACAGGAAATAAATGGCCTTTTCATAAACATATAGAGGAAGATTTGAGAGCTCAAAATTGCTACCTCTCCATCTGGAAGAGAATGGAGGTTCACGGGAAAGTGCCATGTTGTATTTAACAATTCATGCAAGGTCAGTTTTATAAAAAGTAACTGTTCTGAATTTATCACTTAACAAATGATGAATATTGACTGCCCTGAATAATGCTGATCAGATCCTGCCCCATACATGTCTCCATACCACAATTCCCCTTTTCCATTCCAATCTCAAGTTCTCTACTCAATTTATCTCAAGAAAATTTAATTCTGATTTCCCCCATGAAGCTCAAACTCTACTTTTATGCCAAAACGCTTATTCCAAATGATTTTCTTGACTATTTTACCAGTTTTCATCTGTACAGTTGAAATTGGTATACCACTGACTTTTCTCCAAAGCCTGTAGTTTCCCTTTTCCCAGGCCCTATATGCTATTGATCACTTATGTATCTCTGGAGGAATGTCTTTTTTTAATCCTTGCCCAATTTTTAATCAAGTCATTTTGGAAACTACATAATTTACAAATATTTTATCCCATTCCCTCTGCACTCTGTAAATTTTCTTTAAAGAGTGTATATGTATATGTTTTCGCATGTGTATATAAGCCCATTCACTGGTAACTGAATCTAGGAGTCCATTCATTAGAAGCGTAACCCATACAATGAACCCATACATCTCCAAACGCTAAGTGATGTTTAACCTTAGATTCAATATTGTTATTCAAATTACCACTTATCTTGGTTACTTTTCATTGCTGTGATGAAACACCATGACCAAGGCAACTTACAGAAGGATTTATTTGGAGTTTCTGAGTCCAAATGTACGAGACTACATCACTCTTCCAGTGGGAAGATGGCAGCAGGCAGGCAGACCTGTCACTGGAACAGTAGCTGCAAGCTCATCTCACTCACAAACAAGAAACAGAGAGAGCTAACTCCATAAACCTCAGGGTAGCTCCCCGGTTACATACTTCCTCCAGCATGAGCATAACTCCTAGTTCTACCCAAACAGCCACCAACTTGGGACCAAGTATTCAAATGCCTGACACAGAGACACCCCATTCAACCCACCATAGCACTGCTTTCTTTGTGTTTGCCTTTCTGCATGTGCTTGTGTGTATCTTTACCAAGAACTTTTTTCTCCAAGATTTATAGTCAGTTTCTTAGAAATAATATACTGCAAGGATATGTATTGTTTATATCACAAGCACATTGCATTAGAATCAGTCTATTCATGTGGAAAATAGACTTTGTTTCCTTCTTTCATCTATTTTATGTTGATCTCTTACTTAAAAACATTGTTTGCCCTGTACATTTTAATTTCTAATAATATTTTTCATGTGTACACAATGTATTTTGATTATAACCATTGCAGCTCCCTGACAGCAATCCACACACACACTAGACCTCACTTCAACACATCTCTCTCCCTACTTCATGTCTACTTTTCAAATTTTATTCATTTCATTCATTCATTTACTTACTTACTTTAGCATGTTGAGTGTGCATGAGTGTGGGATCCTCCAATGGGCCATGGACAACCAAGCAGTAGCCATAGTCCTAAAAAAAAATGGCTCTTTCTCCTTAGTAGATGTCACTGCCAATAATACCTCTTCTATGAATGAGGCCTGAGTAGCCCTTCCCCATGCGTGATGAAAAAATGTTTTTATTTTATAATTAATTTAATTTCACATATCAGCCACGGATTCCCCTGTCCTCCCTCCTCCCATCCCCCAGCCTTCCCCCCAACCCTCCCCCCAATTCCCACCTCCCCCAAGGCAAGTGTCCCCTGGGGTGTCAGCCCAGCCTGGTACATTCAGTTGAGGCAGGTCCAGTCCCCTCCTCCCTGCACCAAGGCTGAGCAAAGTGTGATGAAAATTTTAACTGACTTGATTTTATGTAAGCACAATTGTTATGGGTTCATGCGTGTAATACTTCTGTCATGTTCAGCAGACAATATTTTCAGAACACTACTCCCTATCCTCCGGCTCTTCCTTTCTTCCTGCTTCCTCTCCACAATGTTCCCTGGGCACTGAAGCAGCAGGTGGATGCAGCTGTCCCATTTGTAGCTGATTAATCACAGTTGCTTATCTTCAGCGCTTGGAGCAGTTGTGAGCCTCTGCACTAACCATTACGCATTACAATAAAAAAAAACCTGATCAGGGTTAAGAGCAGCACAAATCTATATATGTAAACATAAATATTTAGAAAGCATTTTGAAAACATGACCGTTTAGAAAAAAAAAAAAAAACAATGATGGGTTCCCTCTCTAAGATCTACAACTAACCTAGCTACAGGCTTTGACTAAGTTTACAATACCAGGCATGAATTCCCTCCTGGGATAAGACCTCAGATCCAATCAAGAGGTCAGGAGGTTACACACATAAACAACCTTGCCACTACTGCCACAATGGAAATGTCTTTCCTAGAAGATCATTATTATAACATTCAGGGTCCAGTGCTGAGCCAAGACCGTTAACGACTTTTCTCCTGTTGCAGGCTGCATAGTACCTTCTAGTCAGTCCTCTGAATATGCTTTTATCACATCTTTACCCAGTCTTAAATTCTTTCCCTTTCATTTTAAAACTTAGCCATAAATTTTCACACCATTTCTACCAACAGTATTAATGAAATGCTAGCTGGTTTAATGAAAAGCAGACTCACTTTCAGTAGTTTATCATATAAAGACTTATTCATAACTCACAATAAGATCTTGATGTAGTTCTAAGCAGTGGAATTCTGGGCCACTCCAAAAATTCTGAACACACAGTGGCAGAAACTCTGTGACTAGTTCTGTGCCATCACTGGACGTCAGCACTACGTTGGCAACCAGGAAGAAGATGGGGAAGGGCATGTCTTGTGGTTGGATACATTGGTCACATACAAGGGAAGTTGACACATGCTCTCTAGGTGTGTCCTAACCATGGACCGGTTATCAGACCCATGATTCTCCCATTACTAAGAAGATGTCAACATATTCTAGCAAAGTTCCCATCTCCATTATTTTTCTGTTGCTTTAATAAAATACCATGACCAAAAATAACTTAGGGAAGAAAGGGTTTGTTTTGGCTTATGGTTCCAGGAGCAGGGAGGTCCATCTTGGTCGAGAAACCATGGCAAAGGTAAAGGAAAGCACAGCCACAGGAGCAGGATGCTTGCTGATCAACTGTCATCCACACACAGGAAGCAGAGAGAGAGGTGAAGGAGAGAGAACAGGAAGAACCATCGGGCTATGAACCTGTGAATCACACCCCCGGGAACGTACTTCCTCCAGTAAGGCTCCATCTTGCTAAAGGTTCCATAATCTCCCTAAAAGTGCCACCAACTGAGGATCAAGTATTCAAGTGCACACGCCTATAGGGGACATTTATTATTCAAACCACATCAGCTTTTGTGCTTCTATCATGAGGATGCCAATCAGCTATACATGCTTCCATTATCTTCCAATGTTCAAAATTACATGCAGGAGCAAAAACTAAATGGAAATTTATAAACGTGTTAGTCACCCTTCTTGATTTTTATAATACATAAGATTTTTGTACCCTGAAAGTAATTTAAAGTGCCATTCATTCAAATATTGACAGCTTGGCCCGCAAAACTTCCCATGCCATTCAGAGCCCAGCAATTTATTCTGAATCTGAATAACTCTGACCTTCTTCTTAGGCCCTGTAAACGCTACAAAGGGTAAGGATAACAAAGTTAACACTGGGGCTGAGGAGACGGCTTAGTGGGTGTCTTAGTTATGCTGCTATTCCTGGGATAAAACACCATGGCCAAAATCAACTTGGGGAGGAAAGGGTTCCTTTCAGTTTACATCAAGGCAATGACATGGGAGCAGGGGCTGAAGCAGAGGCCCTTAGAGGGTTGTTGCTTATGAGCTTGCTACTGATGGCTTGCTCAGCCTGCTTTCTTATACCATTCAGGATCACCTGCCCAGGAGTGACACTGTCCCCAGTCAGCTGGGAGCACCCACATCCATCCTTAATGAAAAAAATGCACTGCAGACTTCCTTACAGCCAAATATTATGGACTCTCAATTGAGAGTCCCTTTTCCCTGAATGACATTAGCTTGTGTTGAGTTTACATAAAACTAACCAGCATAACTGACCCCTTGTCAACTTGACACTCAGTCACATCACTTATTAATCCATAACCTATTTTTGTTCATCCCCAGGAGCTCATATTAATATCAATATAACAATATAAAACATTCCAAGTTTTGAAAATCTCACTGTCTTTAAAAATTCAAAAACATTAAAAGTTAAATTTCTTTAAAATATTTAAAGTCTTTTTCAAAGTTTCAATCCTCTCTAAATTGTGCATATTCTCTAAAATGCCCATAGTCCCTCTAAAATATTCAGTCATCTCTCTAAAACAGTGTTTCTCCAGCTTACCAATGCTGCAACCCTGTAATACAGTTCCTCATGTTATGGTGACCCTCAACCATAAAATTAGTTTCATTGCTATTTTATAACTGTTGCCTTGCTACTCAAATGTAGATATCTGATATGCAGGATGGTCTTAGGTGACCCCTGGAAAAGGGTCCTTTGACTCCCAAAAGAGTTGCAACCCACAGGTTGAGAACTGCTGCTCCAAAACCTCCAGTATTCAACTATTCAACTTATAAAATAAAATAAAACAAGTTAAGCATTCTCTTACTCTAAGAGGGAAAAACCAAAGCATAGTCACAATCAAACCAAAGCAAAACCACAATTCAGCAGTGTAAACAGTTTAGTGCCAGATATCTGGACTTACTCATGATCCTCTATGCTCCTCCAAAGGGCCCCATTTCTCCATCTCTGCCGTTCCCAGCACTTGGAGCTTTTTTCACAGGCTCAGGAAAGTTTCATGGTATACCTGCTGCTGTCCACGATGGTCATCCCATTGTACTGACATCTCCAAAATATTGGGGTCTTCACTGAAACTGGCTGCACCTTCACCAATGGCCTCTGCTGGCCTCTCATTGTGCCAAACCTCAGCTACTCTCTATGACCCTTATAAGCCTTTAAAACTAGTGCCAAGAGACACACATTACCAAGTTCAGGTGCCAGCACACGGTACAGCCTTGGCCTCTCTGCATCCCAGCTTCTGTGTGCTGACCACAAGGAAACATCTTCCAGAACATTTTGCATCAGTGATTCTGGCCTCTTCTTAAACAGCTGATTATTCAGCTCCAGATGACCAGTCCTAGCAAACAAATGACCCTGTTAGGATCTCTGAGACTTCATAAGCACTGCCTCCATCATCTTTGTTGTTCTCAGCATTATCTTCTAAATTCCCATGATAGCTCTTAACAATCAGTGTATTTTTTAGAACAAAGTTCCAAAATCCTTTCACAATCCTCCCCAAAACATGGTCATGTCTGTCACAGTAATACCCCATGACCCGGTACTAATTTCTGTCTTACTCTTCCATTGCTATGATTAAACACCATGACCAAAAGAAACTTGAGGAA
>CABHPR010137523.1:43424-67440 GCA_902168415.1 Peromyscus melanophrys | reverse complement strand
GATAGATAGATAGATAGATAGATAGATAGATAGATAGATAGATAGATAGACGATAGATGTAGAGATGTAGGTAGATATAGATACAGAGGGAGATAGAGTGTGTGTTTATAATTTTAAGTAAATATAAAATAGCGTGATTCCTTGAGGTTTTATCAAACAAACTTGCTGTTATTCATTCTTCATCCTCCTTCTCCTTCTGTGTTAACCTCCATTCCTCTTCCAGTTGGAGGTCTATCTTTCCATTTCCCACTTCATATCACGTATATCTTTCTGGTTCCCTCACAAACTCCCCATCGCCACTCATGGTCCCTTTATATTTTCCTGGCTTCTGTGATTACTCCATGCCATAGATTCACATATGAAGATTAGGAGCTAGGAGCTGTTGATGATAGAGAACATGCAGTGTTTGTTTGTTTTTCTGGGTCTGGATTGCCTCACTCAATTTAATCTTTTATAGATTCATCCATTTACCTGCAAATTTCATGATTTCATTTGTCTTTACAGTTGAGTATATACTACATTGTATATATGTTCCACATTTTCATTATCCATTATCTGCTGAAGGACATTCAGGTTGTTTCTACTTCCTATTGATTATGAATAGAGAGGCAATAATCATTGCTGAACCAGTAATCTGTGGAGTTGGAGGCCAAGGTCTTAATGAGAATTAAAACTGAGCTCAGGCTTGGGAGGAGAGGAGTGCACACCTTTAAATAATCAACACTCAGGAGACAAAATGGCTGATCTCTGTGAGTTCAAGTCCAGCCTGGTCAATTTGTGAGTTAAAAGACAGCCAGGGTTAAAAGAAACAAAATTTAAAATGTCTTTTAAAAATAAAAATAAAACTGGGTTCTGAATTCACATAAATTCCAAATTGGCATATCAGAAAGTTGATGGTTTTTCTTGAGGGGAGTGAAAATTGTATTTAATTATTAACAAGATATGAATAGGAAACATTTTTAATGGTAAGAAAAAGCACTTAAGTTTATAAAGAAGGCAATTACATTCATGTAAGTCTAAAAAGTTCATCAATTATAAAGGTAGAAATGTTTAATATGTCAATGTAATTTGTATTAACATGACATTTTTTTAAAAGCAATGGTCAGGGATAGAAATATGGCTTAGTGGTAGAGGGTTTGCCAATTTGCCCTAGTGCATGAGGCCTTGGCTACTCCGGATTTGATTCCCAACATGGCTCAGGAAAAGGTGGGGGAAATGGCATATGGATGTGGCTAATCCAGACTCTCAGATGCAATAAGGAATCATGTATGATGAGTTCATTTACTGTGCAGAATCCAAATAAGCTCGTTCATCACAAAGAAGGAGCACTAACTTCCTTACAGGGCTCAAGGGGTTGTAAAAGGCAGAAAGTGACTTGGGACTATTTTTATTTCTCCTTTGACATCAACTTCTATAAAATGTCAGGGCAGCCACCTTAAAATATTGTTGCAGCAACTGGAGTTAATGCTCACAAATAACTTCAGTAGTAGTTATAACAACTGAAGAATTGGCTATCAGTACTGAGAAGAGGTTTATTTGGACTCTTATTGGGATAAAGAACCAACCCATGGTTTCTCAGATGCTAGGCAGTAGTCTTCAACTTTGAAATGTCTGGCCTATTTATATTGTTTTATTTTTTTAACATGGGGCATGTTACTATAACACATAATCAAACAATATGATTAAATACAAGCTTTGAATCACACCATATCAGTTTGTCCTCCTGAGCTGCTGGAGACTGATAGCCAACCATGTCTATGTGGCTAAGCCCCATTGCAAATTTTAGACACCAGGCTTGGGTAAGTGTCTGTCCAATCAGGTCTGAAACATGTCAGAAATTGCCACAGTCCCTGACTCCACTGGGAAGCACAAGTGGAAGTCCTGTGCCTGGAATTCCTGGTGCTCTTCCCATACGCTTCCCTACCTGAGCTGATTTCCATTTGCACTGTTTTGCTATGATGGCAGCTTTGAGTGGAACAGACCAAAACAACCAAACATTCTACAACCCTTGCCCATGAACTACACATCTTAGGGTGGTCTTGGTAAACTCTGAACTTGTTACTGATGTTAGAAATACAGGTGACCTTGAGAGCCCTGGAACCCTGCAACGGATGACAGAAATAAGGGATTTTGTGAACTGTTCCCCAGCCTTCCAGTCTGCCTGCAACTTTTCCATAACCTAAAGTTAGCCCAATAAAAAGTTCACTTGAAAATAAAACATAAGCCAATCCACTGCAATGTGCTCAGTCAGGGTAAATCAGAAAGAGACTCAGTTTATTAACAAGAAAAAGATTGTCCAAACAAGTCAAGGGGAAAGCCAGGTATAGTGGTGCCAAAACAAAACAAAACAAAACAAAACAATCAAAACAAAACAAAAGAAAACAAAACAGCCTTCCCTCCTCCAGATGATTTTTGTCATGTATTTATTTGATCACAGCAATGAGGAAAGTAACTATCACAGTGCAGTGACTTTCTCTGATTTATCGATTCCCCCATCAGAATGGTTTGAAGAGCTGGTAGGATGTCTCAAAGAGTAGAGCCACTTGCCACCAAGTTATATTACCTGAGTTTGATTCCGAGGACCCATATGGTAGGAGGGAACCAATTCCCCCAAACTGTCCTTACCTCCACATGTGCACACACAGACATACATGCGTGCACGCATGCACATATGAATGCAATTAAGATTTGTCAAACTGCTGTTTGATAAAATCAACACAGCCTCCAAGCTTTGTAGAATGGGTGAGGTAGAGAAAGTTACTTCCAAATATTGGAGGAAAGGAGATGTGAGTAGCCCTGAGTCAGTGATGAGAGCAATCGCTATTGGCCAGGCACTACACCACATGGTACTTAGTGAACTGTAAGGAACCCCCCCCCCTTGAGCTAGGACCACAGCTGGGTGTGAGGCACACAGATTTGCATTCTTGACCCATGGTCCAGTGGCACAGCCAGCACCCTGACTGCTGTCCCTCCCACAGCTGTCTGCCTCTGGCCTATCAACGGTAGTATCACTGTGTCCACAATCCATCTGTCCCAGCCTTTCAGCCTTCCCTAGCATCCTGTCATGTGTCCGGCTGCCCAGACCCCCAGTGCCTCCCCCACCCCAGCCAGCCTGGATCTGTGCTTGTCATTCCCCACCCCTCATCTACACAAGGTTCATCTGCCTCTTTCCCACTGCTCTCTCTAACATGCATCTTTGACAGAAGGCCATAGCACATTTCCCGAACCTCGCCCTTCTCAGGATAAATCCCATCTATGGTGCTGTTCAGAGCATCCCGGCTGGGTACCAGGCAATCCTGATCTTCCTGAGAGACTTTATCGCTGACATCACTCTGTCACCTCTTCTACCTTGACGCTAATTGTTTGCTTACTTTTTTGGTTCTTGCCAGCTTCTGGTTTATCTTTGCAACCTACTTTCTTTCTAGAGGCATGAACTTAAAGACAATCAAGTAAAATAGGAAAAAATAGTATTTCTTTTTACATAAAATTAATGTATTGAATGGAATTGTTTTGTTTTGTTCTTTTTTTTTTCCAGACAGGGTTTCTCTGTGTAGTTTTGGAGCCCGTCCTGGATCTCGCTCTGTAGACCAGGCTGGCCTCGAACTCAGGGATCCGCCTGGCTTTGTCTCCTGAGTGCTCAGATTAAAGGAGTGTGCCACCACTGCCCGGCTGTTTTGTTTTTTTAAAAAAATATGATCACCATTTAATTTAATTTCCCCTATCATATTCTAACATTTTCGAAGGAAAAAAAAACTTTTCTTTTTAAAAATAAAAGAACATCACGTGGAATGGTGTACTTCATGCTTACAACATTTACCTGTTATAGATTATCAGTTGTTATAACATGATGTTGTACCGTGACCCTTGCTTCTGAATCCAAGAAATCAGTACTGATTTAGAAACATATTTACAAGCAAATATTAGGAGAATTTAAAACATTTCTTTAAATCTGGCTACATTGTTTAATATTAAGCAAATTCATTATGAAGTATCCTATTTAAGGGAAAACAAAAAGTTCTCCCCTTGAAATCACCTATGTTCCAGTTGCTAGTGGAGCCCTCAGTGTTTGCCCAAAGACACAACAACACTCCCCTGGAGTTCAATGTGCTTGGCCTGGTGGGTGGGATTAGAAGAGACTGTTCAGTGGTTAAGAGCACTTGCTGCTGTTGCAGAGGATCTGTGTTTGGTTCCCAGCACTCACATGGCAGCTCACAACTGTCTGCAACTGCAGTTCCAGATGATCCAACACCCCCTTCTGGCTGCCAAGAGCACTGTGCAAGATGTATAAACATGCAGGCAAAACCTTAAACACTGAGACTAAGACACAGAAAATAAAAATAAATTAATCTTTAGAAGAATAAGGACCCACATATCCAGGATTTAGTTCACTTTTCAAAGAGAATTCCAAAGATGTTCCCACATGAAAGTGGGGCCTTGGGGAAAAATATTCTTTTGATGAAAGAAATATAAAGACTCCTTTTGAGTCCTGTTCCAAGAGGACATTTCTTCACAGCCAACAGTTAGGTTCCACCCTAGAAAGCTGTCTTGTTTTCACAGGTCTAGAAAAATAGAGATGCCGTACTAGTTAAGATGTGAAATTCTGAGATTTCATTCATCTCTGTGTGTTCTCTTTAAGCAGAATTGTATCAAAAAATCTTTCCCTTTCCTTCTCCAAATGAAAAATTAATATTCATTTCAGCAATATTTTGAATTTTTTGGTTTTTGGTTTTTGTTTGTTTGTTTAGATTTTTGAGACAGGTTTTCTCTATGTAACCCTGGCTGTCGTGGGACTTGTTCTGTAGACCAGGCTAGCCTTGAACTCAGAGACCCACCTGCCTCTACCTCCTGAGTGCTGAGATTAAAGGTGTGCACCACCACCACCTGGCCAATATTTTGTTTTTAAGAAAGACAGTTCATCACTTCTTAACAGTCTGCCTTAGCCACACAGTGTTCTGGAAAAGTCCATAATGCTTGTGTCATCTAATTCCTCTCTCCTGCTCTAAGACCTGCAGAGAACCTCCGGCCTGTGATGACAACTCTTCTTTATCAACATTGGTACCTACCATTCTTCCATCTGCTACTACCATTGCTGGGGCCATCAGGTGTGTTCACAAGGCCTATAGGACCCTCATGACTTCTACCCAGAGTCAGGCTGCCAATGGCAGATGCCAAAGAGGCCCAGGGCATGTCTTCTGTACTGAAGCCAACACACACCCTCCTCACATCTTAGACCTTCAATATCCCATTGTCCCTTTCAGCATATCCCCTGGCTGTCCTCAAGGATTAATTAATTAACCTGCTTTCACCCTTGCTATCGAATAAAACTATTGAAAGGCGAGCTGACAGCAGCTTGGTAATATACTAAAGAAACAATAATGAATATTTATAAATCTAACATCTGAATCAGACATGGATAAAGACCATATGGTAGTTCATTCCACTGACAGGTTTAAAGCCTTCTGTTCAATGAGTTTTCATTCATTTAAGTATTAGAAAGAACCCTCTAGATGAGAGGTGTCTTTATACAGCTTGATGGCTGTATTTCCTCCATAACCCACATCCCTTTTACCTAATAGTTCACTTCTGGATGCGAGTTTCTGCTTCTAAATCAGAATTCACCTGTATGACAGAGACAGTGCCCACTGTGGGGTTTCGCCCACAGTCAATATGTTGAAGTCCTGACCCCCGGTATGTTACAATGTGAGCTCATTGAGAAGAGGGTCACTGCAGCAGGGATGGATGACAATGAGGTCATTCTGGAGTAGGGTGGGCCTTAACCAAATATGAGCAGGATCTTTAAATGAAGGAGAAGGTTTCCACAGGGATGCTGGGTGAAGAAGGCCATGTAAAGACTGAAATAGATGTGGAATTTTATTTCCACAAGACAAAGAACACTTGGTTCTAGTTGAAGCTGAAATAAACATGGATGGGTCTTCCCCTAGAGCAACGGTCCTCAACCTTCCTAATGCTGAGACCCTTTAATACAGTTCCTCATGCTGTGGTGATCCCTAGTCATAAAATTATTTCATTGCTACTTTATAACTGTATTTTTGTTACTGTTATGAATTGTAATGTAAATATTTTTGGAAACAGAGGTTTTCCACAGGGGCCATGACCCACAGGTGGAGAACTACTGCCCTAGAGGTTTTGGAGGGATTGTGGCTTGTTGACACCCTAATTTCAGACATCTTGCTTCAGAACTATAAAAGGGAAAGATGTCTCTTGAGCCACTCTCTTTGTAGTACTCAGTTACCCATCAACCCAGGGATAATTTTGCCAGTGATTCACTAATCACTTTCGCTAACAGTTACCTACCTACTAGGTGTCCATGGCTGACTCTTGAAGTTTATGTCCTAGGAACACAGAGATGAGTGACATGGTCACATTGTTTCCATGAAACTCCAATCCCAGGAAAGGGCAGGGCACTGGGCATACACACCAGCAGCCAGAACTAACCAGAGAGCTACAAGCTCTAAACAAACACTTGCATGGTGCCTAAAAAAACTGGGGAAAGCATCATAGAGGTGCCCCTTAACCTGGGTGTAGGGACAAGTTAGAATTCAGTAGATGAGATAGAAAGACAAGCACTCAGGGGGAAAAAATCACCCTAACATTTTGCTGGCATAGTCAAGGGGATCACTGGCTGCATTCAAAATCCATGGGCACGACTGCGAAACAGATCATGTAGCCTTTGCCTTCTGATGTGACAGACACTTGAAGTATCCTCTTGCTTGCTTCCTCAGAAGAGATATGCTAAGCTGAGATGACAGAGTCCTCCAAAGACTCCATCATCAAGTCTGGGTCAAAGAAGGTTCAATTCTACTCCCTCAACTTCTCACCTTAAAGAACTATTTTAGCCTTAAATGTCTTCTATAAATAATAGGACCCAAAAGAGACAGCCCATGTCGGGAGTCGGCTCCGGTGCCGATGCACAGCGGCACTGCTGCTGCTAACAGGACTAGAAGAGGACCCTTCTATTCCTTCTGTCAGGTGAGGCGGCTCGCTAGCAACAGCTATTTGGGCTAAATGAGAGTTAAATGAGTCCATTCGTGTGGTGTCAGTTGGTACAAGATTGATTCGTTTGCTTTTTATGCAGAGCTCAGAGAGAACAATGCCAATTACTTCCACAAATAGCAGGGAGCAATCCTGTTAGGAGTGAGTGCCTTTAGTATAGCTATTCCTTCTAGAATAAAGCCTTTCTACCTCTATCCTCCCTCCCTCCCTCCTTCCCTCTCTTCCTTCCTGCCCTCCCTCTTAGGAAAAAGTATTTTAGAAATTAAGAAGTTACAGCTCTAATAGGGAAGCCACATTCTTCCTAGGCTTTTGCCACCGCCGACATGGTTAGGAATGACAATTCCTAACCTTTACTGACTGCTTTTTGTTCGCCAGGTGCCGTGCTAAGAACTCACAAATCATACTCTGTGAGACAGATGTTCACTTCTATTGTGTAGCAAATGGGGAAAGTGAGACCTGATGGCATTAGGTGACTGACGGTGGCACAATTAGGAAACCCAAAGAGTCTTTCCTTGACTCTCCCACCCTCCAGGTCCAAGTTCGGGATTTTAGTCTGAATAGTCGAGTTTTTCTCATTGATGTGTGTTTTGCTACTGTGGTTACTGAGAGTTCAGTCCACTCTCATTCTGTCCCATCCTGAAACCTTCCAGCTTTCCTTTGCTTCATTAGTAGCAGGATTGTTTTTATGATGAAACATTTTTTTGGGCCAAAATCATATAATACAAAGTATTTGCTCAGCTCCTGACTTCATGACGTCATCACAGTTGGGTCTTTGAGTTTTGTTTGGTTTTGTTTTTCACAGAATACAATGAATAGACCTGTGGACCTCAGGAAGGTGTGGGGTTGTGTTTTCCTGTCACTATAGTCAACAAATGAAGGGACTTATTTTGATTTTCCCAGAAGTTGGTAAGGTTTAAAATGGCTTTTCTGGTCTTGCCACATCTTTCCCATCCCAAGACAGCAAAGGTTCTCAGATAAAAAATATGTGTTGATTCCTTGTACGGTAGCCTTGTTGCTAAAGGAAGTCAAAGGACAAAACCCTGCAGGCCACTCTGAGAGCTAAGCAGCTCGAGATCTATACTAGGTTATTGAGTTCAGCCTGGGGCTCAGAGGGCCACAGGATGGAGAAGATGGGAACTTAAACACAAAACTTTGCAACTGCATATCCTCAGAAGAACCGGTTTTCAACTACACAGGAAGTCAGCCCACTTACCGTTAGCATTTCCTATAATATGCTATGTGCTCTGTCACATTAATCATCTACTTTATTTGTCACATTTGATTGTTTCCCTGGGTTAAACCTACCCTCTCCCTCAAGTAGAAGGCTCAGAGGTGAAGACTAAACCACGTCTGATAAATATTCAGAAGAATTGGCTGAGTGTGTTCATTCCTAATCTCCTCTGAATTATCAGTGTTCTCTGAACTACATTCGTTGACACAATTAGCTTCCAGTCCACAGAAGTTGTTGAGCTATGCTTTGGTGGATGGGTTTTCAGTAACAATTGTGGTGAAGTGAGTCTCATTTGTCAGAGAGAGGCAAAAGACTTTCCCCGATTTAACTAACACATCTTTCTCTGTTGTTATATAATAATTATGTCCCTTTTATGCCCTTCTGAAGTTTGTCATTCTGAAGATGTAATTAAATGAGCATCTGTGTGGATTTCTGTGGGCCTCTCTAGCACTTTGCTTCTTCCTATTCTCATGTGGTCCTCATTCATCATGGTCTCCTATTCCTTGTTCTCCCTCTCTGTTGTTGATCCATCTGGGGACTCCCGCTCCCCCAAGCTCTCTTTCCCTCGACCCTCGCCCTTCATTTTCTCCACTTATGACCAGGCTGTTCATGAAGATCTCATCCATTTCTCCGTCATTGGGCGAACCCCGTGTCTTTCTTGGGGGTCCTGTTTTCCAGGTAGCCTCTCTGGAGTTGTGAGTAGCAGTCCAGTCATCCTTGTTCCACATCTAGTATCCTCCTATGAGTGAGTACATACCATGTTTGTCTTTCTGAGTCTGGGTTACCTCACTCAGGAGGATTTTTTCTAGATCCCTCCATTTGCCTGCAAACCTCATGATGTCATTGTTTTTCTCTGCTGAATAGTATTCCATTGTGTATATGTACCACATTTTCTTTATCCATTCTTCAGTTGAAGGGCATCTAGGTTGTTTCCAGGTTCTGGCTATTACAAACAATGCTGATATGAACATAGCTGAGCAAGTGCCCTTGTGGTATGATTGAGCATTCCTTGGGTATATGCCCAAGAGTGGTATAGCTGGACCTTGGGGGAGATTGATTCCCAATTTTCTAAGAAAGCGCCATATTGATTTCCAAAGTGGCTGTACAAGTTTGCGTTCCCACCAGCAGTGGAGGAGAGTTCCCCTAGCTCCACATCCTCTCCAGCATAAGGTGTCTTCAGTGTTTTTTATCCTTGCCATTCTGACAGGCATAAGGTGGTATCTCAGCGTTGTTTTGATTTGCATTTCCCTGATAATTAGGGATATTGAGTAATTCTTTAAATGTCTTTCAGCCATTTGAGTTTCCTCTGTTGAGAATTCTCTGTTTAGTTCTATAGCCCATTTCTTAATTGGACTGTTGGGCATTTTGATGTCTAATTTCTTGAGTTCCTTATATATTCTGGATATCAGTCCTCTGTCAGATGTGGGGTTAGTGAAGACCTTTTCCCATTCTGTAGGTTGTCGCTTTGCCTTGTTGACTGTATCCTTTGCTCTACAAAAGCTTCTCAGTTTCAAGAAGTCCCATTGATTGATTGTTTCTCTCAGTGTCTGTGCTACTGGTATTATACTTAGGAAGTGATCTCCTATGACAATGCATTCAAGACTACTTCCTACTTTCTCTTCTAGCAGGTTCAGAGTAGCTGGATTTATGTTGAGGTCTTTGATCCACTTGGACTTAAGTTTTGTGCATGGTGATAGATATGGATCTATTTGCAGCCTTCTACACGTTGATATCCAGTTATGCCAGCACCATTTGTTGAAGATGCTTTCTTTTTTCCATTGTACACTTTTGGCTTCTTTGTCAAAAATTATATGTTCATAGGAATGTGGATTAATGTCAGGGTCTTCAATTCGATTCCATTGGTCCACATGTCGGTTTTTATGCCAGTACCAAGCTGTTTTTATTACTGTAGCTCTATAGTAGAGCTTGAAGTCAGGGATTATGATGCCTTCAGAGGTTGTTTTATTGTACAGGATTCTTTTGGCTATCCTGGGTTATTTTTCCATATGAAGTTGAGTATTATTCTTTCCAGGTCTGTGAAGAATTGTGTTGGTATTTTGATGGGGATTGCATTGAATCTGTAGATTGCTTTTGGTAAAATTGCCATTTTTACTATGTTAGTCCTGCCTATCCATGAGCATGGGAGATCTTTCCATTTTCTGACATCTTCAATTTCTTTTTTCAGGGACTTCAAGTTCTTGTCATATAGGTCCTTCACTTGCTTGGTTAGTGTTACCCCAAGGTATTTTATGTCATTTGTGGCTATTGTAAAGGGTGATGTATCTCTGATTTCCTTCTCAGCCTCTTTGCCAATTGTATATAGGAGGGCTACTGATTTTAATAGACTGCTGGCAATGGTCGAGAGACAGCCCGAACTGACCCACTCTGGTGATGGGATGGCCAAACACCCTAATTGTCGTGCTAGAAATCCCACCCAATGACTGAGGGATCTGGAAGCAGAGATCCACGGCTAGGCCCCGGGCCGAGCTCCAGGAGTCCAATTAGGGAGAAAGAGGAGGGTCTATATGAGCGAGAATTATTGAGACCAAGGTTGGATAAAGCACAGGGACAAATAGCCAAATGAATGGAAACACATGAACTATGAACCAATGGCTGAGGGGCCCCCAACTGGATCAGGCCCTCTGAATGGGTAAGACAGTTGATTGGCTTGAACTGTTTGGGAGGCATCCAGGCAGTGGGACCGGGTCCTATGCTCATTGCATGAGTTGGCTGTTTGAAACCTGGGGCTTATGCAGGGTCACTTGGCTCGGCCTGGGAGGAGGGGACTGGCCCTGCCTGGACTGAGTCTACCAGGTTGATCTCAGTCCTTGGGGGAGGCTTTGCCCTGGAGGAGGTGGGAATGGAGGGTGGGCTGGGGGGAAGGGGAGGGGGCGGGAGGGGGGAGAACAAGGGAATCCGTGGTTGATATGTAGAACTGAATGGTATTGTAAATTAAAAATAAAATAAAATAAAATAAAATAAAATAAAATAATAAAATAAATGAGCATCTGGCCTTTCCCATGGTAAAACCTAAAGAAGCTGTGAGGAAAAAAAGCCAGAGCAAACAGTGGGAGATAAAAGACCGCATGTGCTCACCTTCATGGTAGTTCACGTGCTGCATTGTGTGTGTGCCAGAATTCCTGCAGGGGCTTTCAGCTACAAGTAATAATGTAGCTATTCTCTTCAGTGTGGCTTAAGAGCGCACTGGTTTAATACTGTGGCGTGAATCATGCCCTCCCTCCTCCCATTTCTATATTAAAGTTCAGTGTGACTGCATTAGGGGGAGTATTTTTTTCTTTACAGAAATAATTAAAGTTTCATGAGATTATAGCTGCTGGCAATTTGATCTTGGACTTCTCAGCTGCAGCACTGAGAAACTAAATTCCTGGTGTTGTGGAGAACAAGCCTGTCCTTGGTCCACTAGTGCTCTCACGGTGGACTCTCGTACGCATTGCCACTTGGCCTCAAAAGAGGATGATATGCCGACCAATGAAATTTTCCTAATGTAGTAATATTTGCTTGATGAAACTACTTTTATATGAGTTAAAGTATCCAAAATAGTTTTAAAATACTTAGATATTTTAAACTTTTTGAATTGAGTATTATGTGTGCACATTTAAAGTTACTGGCTTTTAAGAAGTCACATTAGCATAAGAAAGGCAAAATATTTCTTAAAATCTGAAAATAAGTCAACGATGTCTAGGATTGTGATATGAGTTTTCTATCCAAAGACAATAGGTACAGCCTCTCTCATCATGTGACCTTTCTCATACCAAACTGCAGTCACCCGGAGTAGAGTTACCCCAAATGATGGAAGTACATGCTACGCCTAGACTAACTGCTGAGGCCAGATTTTTGCAGATGCTGAAAACCACAGTGACCATGTAATTTGTCTGCAGTGCAGCCCAGGGCAGAAGATGCTTGAGGCCCGGCCCTAGGCTCCCATGTCCGGTATTATTTAGGTCACTTCACTTCAGCTTTTCACATATTAGACAATCTGGTACATGTTCTGCCAAGATCCACACAGCATAACTCTAACCTCGTCCTCCTTTGGTTTCCTGAACTACTGATGTCCAACAAACTCACCCTCAGTTTCTCAACTTCCTTCAGTCGGGTTTCTGGATATGACCTAATATGTAAGAGGAACTGTCAATCTCATTCCAGTTTCATATATGCTGGAACATAATACATCATTAGTCAGACTTCCTGAACGAGCAACTGTAGTTAAATTTCAAAGTCCAAAAGTATGCCTAAGTGTCTGGTTGTCAAGATCATTTATTATATATCCCATAATTTATAAACTGTGGCTGCACCAAAAAATAAGAACTTGACCCACCTTCTAGATGCTTTTTACTGGTCAACAAAGCTTTTGTTTAAAAATCTTAAACCCTAAGGCTTTCCTCCGCTGGTATGATCCATGCTCACTTCAGCATCTCATCATTTGTTACACCAGAGCATGTTCCAATGCATGTGACAGGGGACATCAGAAGTGGCATCTGAGGTCTCTGTGACCCTGGTGCTCTAGATATTTTCTGCTCCATATCTTAAAACCACTATCATATTGTTCTGGGTCAGCCTGTTGTGTCTTATAAGTTTGAATGACAGGCCAAACTGGAAGCTTGTTCAAATACCCTTGCACTTAGGTTCTGCCAGCCACATCCACCAGCAGGAGACATGGAGGCTGAAGTGAGCACCAGGAGGCATGCCTGTGGGTAAAGCCAGCAAATCCTCTAGTAGACAGAATGGCAGAAGTATTTGGATTTTCTAGAATAATCTCAGTGTCTTTCTGCTATCTGGCCTCTAGCCTCATAGGTGTGATCAGCAAGCCAGCACAGGAGAAGATTCCCACTCCCCACCCCCATGCCCTGCCCTTTATAGCCAGCCCTGTTACAGCAAGATGTGATACATGGAACCATTTAAATGTTTGTTTTTGGTGTTGTAGATTCTGGAGGCCAACCAATCAAAAAGTTGCACACTGCCTGACTTTGTAGAGGAGATTCTTTTCCTGCTGCTAACAGTCTTAATCAAAGCTAGGCAGAGGTGGTGGGGCATACCTTTAATCCTAGTACTTGGGAGGCAGAGGCAGAAAGATATCTGTGAGTTCAAGACCAGCCTGGTTTCAAAGCAAGTCCCAGGACAGTGAGGGCAATACGGAGAAACCCTGTATCAAAAAAACAAACAACCCCCTCCCCCCATAAAAGAATCTTGATCAATAGAGTTGGGACTTTTGCTCTTTCACATTGAAGCAATTGTTGCAAGAGTTTCTATAATCTTAGTTTGGCTTTCCTATCTATATAATGCTCTGCTGAAGCTAACCACCTAGGGACTGCAAGGTACAAGATTTGTTTTTGCAGGCTGTCGCCTGAAAATCAAAAGCCCTAAAGGGCTGCCTAAAACTTGTTTATGATGCCCACATGTACATGCTAGTGGTGAGACAGGAAAACCAGTGTTGGGGAGTGCTTCCTGTGCCCTGCCAAAGTGAAAAGGTCTTACTCTGCCTTATTGGCCACTGCATGTCACCTCAGTGGGGTACAGGCTCCAGCACCCAATGGAGCAATTAACAGAAGTGTGTTTATGGACCAAAATGTGTGTTTGTGCACTAAAACCTTGTGAAAAGTAAAGAGAAAGGAGGCGGCCTCATCTGGGAGAAGACAGGGATGTAGGGGGCGTCAGATAATCACGGGAGAAACAGGGTGAATGGACAAGCTTAAACTGTATGGAAACTGACAGCACTTACTTGCAGAAATAGTGGTGATTATATGGGTAAAGCACAGATATGTACACTGAAATATAAAAGGTCTTAAATAGAGACCCCTAATCTTTCATTCTACTGTTGTTCTGACAAATTTCTTCTGAACCAAAGAAAATCTCTAAAGCAATGACTGGAAAGTCTCTTCATTGTTCAGATGCCTACAGATGTCTCCTGAATTTAAACACTCAAATTATGTGGCTACAGATGTATAAGAACAGTCTGTGAAGTCACAGCTGACAACAAAGAAAACATGATATCAATAGAGGAAGGAGATTATAAACTGTTGCTTTGCAACCTGTTCTAGAAGTAGTTATAGAAGAAAGAATAAACATATATATTTTTTTCTTCTTTGCCTATTATTTAAATGAGTGTGCATCTCTCTGTATGTTTATTTTCCTCCCATCTTTCTCACTTCATGAAAATTTAGTCAGTGATATTGTAATTTGGTCTTCAGATGACTAAATATTGAGCTGGAACTGTGACTGATTTTGATGAGTAATTATTGCACAGAGATACTTTGGTTGCTTATAAATGTTGGTGCATTTGTGGTTGGGATTTTGGGGTTTTCGTTTTGAGAGAAGAATGAACACATGCTTGTTTGTATAAGGCAGAGCTGCATGTCTTGGTGAGCACATGAAGTCACATGTGTTGTGTGTAGAAGCCATGCATATAGAAGCACAGGTGAACATGAAGAGGAAGCAAAGGGAAGGACCCTGCCAATCACTCTAGCTCGGCTTCAGCTTCCCTTCTCCACACTGCTTTTCCATTCTGAGGCTCTTCAGATCACATTTATGCATTGCCAAATGGTTTTGAAGGTTTTACTTTGTTTGGTTTGGTTGCTGTATTGGGGGAATGAACCTAGACCCCACACATGCTAGGCCAGCACTGCAGTCCTGGATATATCCCCCAGCCCTGGCAAATGGTTTCACTAGGCTCTGCCAACAAGGAGTGCTGAAGAAAAGCTACTGACTGGAGGAGGAGGCTGGCTCTTCCCGTTATCATTTGTCCCTAACTCTCAATCAGCATCACCCGGTCTCACTTCTTTGTTCTACAAGTAGCAGCCCATTCTCGTAGCAAGTTTGAAGGAAACTTTCTATTATCACTTACAAAAACAATTTGATCATGGTCTATCAAAGAGATGCCTGTGTGAGCCATGCCCTGCCCTTCTCAGAGGGACACATTTCATCTGTGCCAGGCTTGATAAGCTTCACAAATTTAGTCATTTCAACACCTTCTCTTTAGTTCCTCCCCCTTGAACTGATGCTTCCTATAGTTGTTGACCCTGTGCTCCCTCATGGTCCTTTTTTTTTTTTCCTCTATCAGATCTTCAACTGTCAACTATTTTTCATGCTAAATTCTGTTAGCTTTTGTCCTCTGACTGGACTCTACATGATAAAAAGCATGGACTGGATCATGGAGCATTTACAGTATCAATTAAGGGTTTATATTTACCACCCAAATAAGATAACATTGAAGGATTTTTAAAGCAGGGAAGTAATCATATTCCAACTTAAATTTGAGAATTATTACCTCCATTGTCCTTTAGAGAATAGACTGGAGAGGTCAACAGCAGTGGCAATCAGGAAAGGACTGCCGAAATATGATTTGTGGATAGACCAATGGTTGCTCTTCTTGCAGAGGACCTGGGTTCTGTTTCCTGCACAGTGGCAGCTCACAACTGTAATCAATTTCAGTTCTAGGGTGTCCAAGTTCCTCTTCTGGGGACCCCCAGGCACCACATGCACACGGTGCATATGCATACATGCAGGCAAAACTCTCATGCACTTAAATAAAAATAAATGAATCTTATTAAAAAGGAAATACAAATGTGATAATGACGTGAACAAAACAGGTGAAACTATAATAGAAAACCATATTAATAATAGCTATTAGAATCCACAGGACATGGGGGAGGGCTGCATAAAGGTAAGAAGGGGAAAGGACTTGTTTCACATAGAAAAGAGAAAGGGGTACTTTTCAAAGATGACACTTATCATCTGGGAATAATATCTGGGTCATCCAACACATAAAGAAAAGTCCAAACACCCAAGGATGGTCAGGGTTAGAGCTCTTGGATGGACTGAGTATTAAACTGTGGTCTTTGGAGCTTGGGATAGCTTCCAGTAGATGTTCAATGGACAGATGGATTCGCAGATGTAGAGCTTATGGGAAAGACTTTGGACCTAGAGACAGAGATCTGGGGACAGGGAAGATACATGTCACATCAGCCAAAGGAGCTTGAGGAGTATACAAAGGGAATGGAGTGAGAAGAGATCTGTGGGCAGAATCCTAAGAACAAAACAGGAGAGAGTGAACATAATTCTTTGTAACATGAGTGTATTTTTCTCTCTCTCTCTTTTTTTTTTTTTTGGTCCAGATTTAGGGTCCATTTCTATGATCTCAGGTCCTTAGGGCCTTGGATTATCTAATAATCTCCTTCTATTGAAAGAGTTGTTATCATCTATCATTTGCTCCCTAGCCTTCCATGCCTCACTGCACAGTAGACTCTGGTATAGATTTTCCTATCTGTAGGCATGACTATTTAGCTGACCAGAAAGGGGTACTTCATGTAGAACTGAGGCAGAGGTACATAAGGGAATACTGAGATGTGTATGAACTACATAGAAACCTCTGAGTAGGGATGGGTTCTACAAGCAAGTGTCTACAAAGCCACGTGGTAGGATACAGGCAGTAGGCACTGACCAACTGATCATCTTTACTAATCCAGTTGCATTGTTCATTTGGGAAAAAGTATAATAGACTAACAAACTGAAAGAAGTGGAATCCTAGCTATTTAACTTATAACAAGTATTTCACTGCTCATTTATAAGGTAGAAAAATCTGTAGCGAACAAATCTTAGGAAGTTGATATTAAGTAATCCATGTAGGGGCTGGAGAGATGGCTCAGAGGTTAAAAGCACTGGCTGCTCTTCCAGAGGTCCTGAGTTCAATTCCCAGCAATCACATGGTGGCTTACAACGATCCATAATGAGATCTGGTGCCCTCTTCTGGTGTGCAGACAGAATACTGTATACATAATAAATACATTTTTTAAAAAAGTAATCTATGTAAAATAATCTACATAACAATGATGTAGAAACTGTATTATAATTAGATGAATTCCAGTGCCTGGGATATAAGCAATCGATGTTAGTTGTGTGCACTGGATATTGGCATATGGCCACTGCTCTCCAATATCAGCATTTCTATGGTAATGGAGACTTCAACATTTCTGTTTTGGAACAAGCACACTATTGGACATTCTGTGGAGAGTGCTGGAAGGTCATTGCAAAGCAGGGTTACCGCTCTGATTCCTATGTGCTACTATTTCAATGCTGTGGATGTCTTTCTGTACACTGTGAATATCTGTTGCTATGATTGGTTAATAGAGAAGCTGCTCTGGCCTATGGCAAGTCAGGTTATAGCCAGGCAGGAAATCCTAGAGAAAGACAGGAAGAAGAAAGGCAGAGGTGGAGGAGACGCCAGCCAAGGAGCAACATGCCAACAGACCGGTAACACTGCAGCCATGTGCAGCAATACATAGATTAATAAAAATGGGTTAATTTAAGATGAAAGAGCTAGCTAGCAAGAATTCTTAGCCATAAGTCATACAGTTTGTAAATAATAGAAGCCTCTGTGTGTTTACTTGGGACCAAGCCAAGACTGGCCTCAAACTTACCTTTTAGCTGAGGATGACCTTGAACTCTTGATCTTCCTGCCTCCACCTCTTCCCAAGTGCTGGAATTATAGGTGTCTGCCACCCTGCCTGGCTGAGATACATACTTCTCGTATACAACCTTTCTCTGCACCTGCCTGACACACTGAAGTGGATCAGCTTGCTCCATATGCTGTTTTAGCTGCAGCCCTTACATCTTACTGGGCATTTTCACTGGTGAAGAGTTCCAGTTACACTCCTGGTGTCTTCTTTGACACATGAGTTATCTGGAAATGGGTTAACTTTCTAAAATATGGTGCTGCTTAATCATTCTCTTACCAAGTAAACAAAACTTTGCATTATCTTTCTAATAAACTTATAACAGTGTTTTTACTGTAACTTTTACCATACATATGTACACACACATACACATATATATACCCACATATGTGTGTGTACATATGTATATTTGTACATATTTCAGTTTTCTTTTGGTTTGTATGATGTTCAATCTTTATATTATGCTTCTGATGCAATTTTCATAACAGGATAAATTGATTTCATTCTTGAACCACTTAAAAATTGCCTTTAACTGGATAACTTGTCCTTTACTATAACAAACACAATTAATGACATCTTGAGTTGTATCGATCACTGTAGTCCTTTTCTGTGGCTAACAATTACAGTATCAATGTGCTTATTTTTAGAGATTACTTTGGCTCACAGTCCTGGTCAGAGGTGGAGGGGCTGCATATGATGGTGGATGGCCTTCTTACTAACGGAACCCAAGGCAGCTGAGGTTATCACAGGGGGAGGACGCCTCGTGTCCTGTCTCTGTCTCTTCTTATAGTCACAATATTCAGTCATGGGAGCTCCATCCTGCTGATTCTGTCTACTCCTTGAGGCCTTCCCAAAGGCACACTTCTGGTTCTTTCTACCTCCCAGTATCTCACGAGGATCAGCCTCCAATATCAGTTTCAGAGGAGATAACCACTATCAAATCAGAGCATCTATTTACTCTTATTTTATATTTTTACTATTTCATTTTCTCAGCTATTAGCTACAAATTTATATACTAATTTCTGAATGGCCATTTTAAATGGTTATGCTACAAGTCACACTCATACTTAAAATTAACCAATACTTGAGGTGATATTTTATTTGTGCTGAAATGTGATTTTATTTGTATGTTAATACAGTTTGCCTGGAGATCAGAGGTCACATAGCGAACCATAAACAGAAGTCAGGCGGTAGTAGCACAAGCCCTTAATCCAATCACAAGGCAGGCAGAGTCTCTGTGTGGTCAAGGACACAGCCAAGCCTGGTGACACACGCTTTGAATCCCAGTACCCAACCATAGGGACCTGGAAGTCTGTATAGACGGGCAGTGACGAGGAAGTCATGTGGCTGGGCTTAGAGCCAATGAGAACGCAGAACAGGAAGGCAATAAAGGCACAGGTTAGACAGGAAGAAGCTTTCTCGTAGGAAGCTACAGCGTGGTGGTAAGCTAAAGGGTAGTCAGTGGCTCTTCGCTATTTCTCTGATCTCTTTGGCTATTACCCCTGTATTTGGCTCTGTGTTTCTTATTTACTAAGACTGTTTAGAAATTCGTCTACAAATACTAGTGCTCTCCTTTCAAATATCCAAATTTACACTGGCTACACTGTTACCCTATGCGCTATTCTCCATGACTATTCAAAGCCTGGAAGTGTGCCAGGCCTTAGGGTCTAGACCATACATCTGTTCTTTCGAGCAAATCAAGTTTCAGGGCCAGCTCAGGAAAATGTAGGAGGAAGGAGCTACAAAGTTACTTACAGACAGAGATGGCTATCAAGAGTGGCAGAGAACTAGGGCTACTTGGCAACCTACCACATGGTGCCTCAGAATTCCTAATAAGCAAGCTTCGAGGGAAATGTAAAACCTAAGTTCAATTAGATTAACCGATGAACTGGGTATATGTTAATATCATTCAGTTATTGAGAAGAGAAGAAAAATAAGTTTAATTTTTAATATGATTGGAAATATCACATATAATTTGAAAAACAGACTTGAATTCTAGAAATAAGGTTTAGTTCTGTGTGAGAGGCATGGAGGTCCTTGTGCTCAGACAAGCACTAGGTGAACCTGGAATGTTAAACACACTGGGTTATTCCTTCAAAGGAAGAGACACACAACCCGTTATCAGCCTAGAAGGCTGGGATCGGATGTGGTTCATAGCCTGGTGACCTAGACCACACCATATCCTCCCCCAGACACTTATCCTCTACAGAACCTATCTTACAAAGGTAGTCAATCTATAGAACCATCCTCCTCTTGATCTCCACTTCTTGAGAGCAAGTCTCTCACTGAAGCTGGAGCTCACTGATTCAGCTGTACTGGCTGGTGAGCCACAGGGACGGGCCTGTCTGCCTTTTCATTGCTAGGATAACAGGGGTAGCACCATGCCTACTCTTCACGTGGGTACCAGGGATCTGCACACAACAAACACTTAACCAACTGAGCTAGCTCCCTGGTCCAACTTCTGTCACTCCAGTATCCAATAGGTTGCCTAGTCTACATGCAGGTTTGTGAGTTTATAAGTCAACATAGTACTGTTCGTCTCCCCAACCTTTAGGCAATAACTGAAATTCTCAAAAATTGAATCTTAACGCTTTTCTTAAAAATTTCACTGTGAGTGACTCAAAAAGGATGTTCTGAGTGACAGCCAGGAGACATGGTGGGACTTTCAGAATGACAATACATCTAATAAGAAACTGGAATTCCACATCTACTCCTATCATGTTATATTTATTTAACTGATGAAACTAGAAACAAACCATGAGCTAATGCTTAATGGGAATAGAATTTAAAACAAATTCATATACAAAAAAGAAATTTTCAGTGCAATTCCAAAGTGTGCTCCTTTTTTACATCTTTTAGTCCAAAAATTAAATTCCACAAAATTACATTCCATACAGCAAATATGTTATTCCAGTGATGGCACAGCGTGCCATTTGTGATCTTGATCCATATATCATTCCTACTGTCCAAAAATGAGGCTATTCCATTAGAGCTGAAGGGATATATTTTAAAGAGCCAATGATAGAAGAGGTAAGAGGTTATCAATTTTACATGCATTGTTAAGATTTATGAATCACAATTTTGGTTTTGTAGACTCAGTGATACTAAACTGCCGATTGGGTTTAGTAGCTTCTTGCATCAGCTCTTGCAACTGTCCAATTTGCTCGTCACGGAAGTCATTGAGTTTTTCTTCTGGGAGGGAGGTGCCAAAGCAAGCTTCTCCTGGTGAACTTTGTCTGCTGTCCTTAACTTGTTGCTGTAACACCGCTGCATATGCCTAGTAAAGAGAGACAGGAGCGGTTAGAGACTGAAAACATGAAGGCTCACTGAGTCATGGATTACTGAAGTTTCTACATCCCAAATCACCAGTTGGGCTCCATCACTAAATTTTCTGCAGTTGATTAAAAAGATACAAAGTCACAGCTTCAGACATGATTTCAAATAGATCTTATTTTTAGCCTTCTAAAGGTTTTTACAGACATTTAGGAGTGTCCTTGATCTGCAAATCAATGGCAGAGGTCTGCTGTAGAAGCATGCATTGCTGCTTTCTGGCACATGTTTTTAATCCCAGCACTTGGGAGGCAGAGGCAGGTGGATCTCTGGGAGTTTAAGCCCAGCCTGGTCTAAGAGCGAATTCTAGGACAGCCAGGACTATACAGAGCACCCCGCTCAAAAAAAAAAAAAGTATGCATTGCCATCAGCCAAGACCATGTACAACATCATGCATACCTAAGTACACATGTTTCTGGAGCCATAACATTTCTTCAGATTTTCAAAGGGGACCATAGGCCGTAAAAGCTCAAAGGTGGGCCTTAAAATCCAGGGAGAAGGGTAGTCCTCTCTTTTTACCTAAACATTTTAAGCACTACACAAATAGAAACCTTTTAAACAAACTTTAAGTTTTTAACATTCATCTTTGTGGAGAATAAGATCTTTAAGTCTCGTGGTATAATTTTGCTTTTAGTGTCAATGTCTGCAATCTGTTTTAAAAAGACTCTTCCTCCAAAGGGAAGCGGATGCACCGACATTTTCCAGTTCACAAAGTTAAGGATTTGGTGCTCACAATGGGTAAGTAAAGGAACTGGTAAAATCTGCTGCTGCTGCTGCTGCTCAGCCTGGATGAGACATTTGAGTTCTTCACAACATCACTGCCAACATCACTGAAGGAACTTTGGTTTTCATGCCACACATCTCCTTACATTAGCAGTATTTTCTCCATACTTTACCAAAATTCACCTCATAAAATGCCACAGAGAATAAATGTCATCAACTCTATTAAAAAGGGTTTCTCAATTTGGGCTCAACCAAGGCTTTTGCTGTGCACGACAGCTTTTGTCTTATATTGTTGAATGTTTGGAACATCTCTGGCCTCTACCACTAAATGCTAGCAGCATCCATCTCCCTAATCAATAATGTCTCTTAATACTTAATACTGCTTGTGTCCCTGGCAGAGGAAACCCACCACGGTTGAAAGGGATTCTGATGAAGCTTTCAGTCCTGTGAACAAACAGCACACACAAGAATGTTCAGAGAGACATTACTGGTTAAAGAAAAACACTAGAAACAGCCTAGCTCTATTTCACGAGGAGAAAGTGTACTCAAACGATGGACTGTGAAGAAGTAACAGCAATAAGGTAAGCAAAGAAGTACAGCTATTACAGGAAAGTTCTCTGTACCAACATGGATTAATCTCTTTTTAAAAAAAGTGGGGAGGGAACTCTAAAGAGCACACTTAAGGAAACAGAAAAGGTTAAACTCACATGAAAGGGGCTTGAATAGGCAAAAGAAACCTAAGCAAAAATTGGAAAACATCAATTTTCAAACTCATTACAAAATTACAGTAAATAAAACAGCATGGTATTGGCTTGAGAATAGACATGTCACAATAACAACAACAGAAATGAGATGACAGTCCATAAATAAACCTTTCAGACATGGCTCACTGGTTTCTGACAAAGGATTCAAGTCTATGCAGTCAAGTACTTAGGAGGAGGCAGCCACTTAGATTCTACATTTTCCATTTTTCTGTCTAAAGGAAGATCACGTTTGGTGTTTGGGACTAGAATCTGGATAGTGACCTGCAGTGTCACCAAGGCATCAGAAGATAATTTGGGATGCCCACAGCAAGTGAGAGAGAGAGAAGGGGAAACAGTGAGAAGCAAAAAAGGCTACTGAAGGGCATGCTCAATCTGCAAGTAAATGCATGCTCAGGATGGAGATGAGCAGCCTGGCTAGAGCAAAGGGACACAACAGATGCTTCAGCTGTTGCTTGTCCAAGGGCAGAAGGAGTATGGAATTCGAGTTCTGCCAGGTTAACAGCCTGGTAAAGTGAAATCAATAGGTGTTAGTAAGACAGAGGAATGTTTTAACAATGCATTGCTTATAGTGTTGGGAGCATCAAAAGGACACTAATGAACAGAAAAAATGTGATTCAAACAACAAGAAAAAACATCTTCTTACTTCTGCTTTCTGAGAGAGGGACTCATTCTGTAGCCCAGGCTGGCATCAAACTCCCTGGTTGCCTTGCATGGCCTTCAGCTCCTCATACCCCTGCCTCTGCCTCCTGAATACTGGGATAGAGGTACGTGCGGCACACCAGCTGAGAAACAGATTTTAAAGGAACTATTACAAGTATATAAAGGAGAATATGGTTATAGTAAATAAGTGTGTGAGATCTCAGCAGACGAGAAACTAAAAGAACTCTAGATCTCCAATATAGCATCCAGTTTTTGAAATATATTTATAGCAAACAGGGAAATAAAGACTCATGATCTTGAAAATATATTAGTTATTACTCTGTTATAAAAAGAGGAAGAACTAATGCAAATGAATAATGATATGTGGGGAAATGCCAAAAGATATACTTAATTGGAAATCCAAAAGGGAATGAGGCAGAAAAACGAACTTTTGAATGATGTATCAAAAATAAATAAATGCAGGGACCGAAGAGATGACTTAGCCATTCAGAGTGCTTCCTGCTTTTCCAGAGGACCTGAGTTTGGATCTCAGTACCAATGTTGGGCATCTCACAACTGCCTTTAACTCCAGTGCCAGGAGGTATAACACCCTCTTCTCGAATTCTACATAGCCTCCCACATAATTAAAAATAAAATAGATATTAAAAACCCAACTTTCAAAACAAAGGAAAAATAAAAGAAAACTATGCTTATGAAAACTGCATTCTAAATGTTGGAAAAGCAAAAATTTTGTAGAAAACAGTAGTTATTTACAATTATAAACTCTTATACAATAAGCTGGGTGGTGGTGGTGGTGGTGGTGGTGGTGGTGGTGGTGGTGGTGGTGG
>CABHPR010137523.1:27176-43414 GCA_902168415.1 Peromyscus melanophrys | reverse complement strand
GGTGGTGGTGGTGGTGGTGGTGGTGGTGGTGGTGGTGGTGGTGGTGGTACACACCTTTAATCCCAGCACTTGGGAGGCAGGTGGATCTCTGTGAGTTCAAGGTCAGCCTGGTCCACGGAGTTCCAGGACAGTCAGAACTTCACAACAAAACCCTGTCTTGAATTCGCCCCCTCCAAATGCACAAAATAGAAGAATAAACATGGTGGGGGGGAGATAGCAACACCAAGATAGAACAGTCTTTTGAGGGGCAGAGGGGAAAAAGACCAGAGTGGGAGTTCGGTGCACTCTGAAGAGTGATCTGAAATGTACTGTAAAATGTCAACATCTTATTTGCTCTTTGATAGGTTTAAAATTTTCATAAGCTTATGAACTTAAGTACCTGTAATTTCAGAATATTTCACTTGGTTTATACTTTAAAATAACACTCTAATGTTTACATTTTTAAAACATTATTCTTGGGGACACTAGAAATACATTTCACATATAATAAATGTGAATTTTTTAGACTTATGTGAACATGTGTGTCAAAGTTTATGTGCGTGCACCACATGCATGCAGAGGCCAGAAGAGGGCATCAGAGGGATCCCCTAGAAATGGAGCTACAAACAATTGTGAGCTGCCTGACAGCTGCCGGGAACAGAACCCAGCCCCAGAGCAAGCGGTAGGTAAAGTGTTATAAACCACTAAGCCATCTCCAGCCCCTCAGTGGAAACTTTAAGTAGAAAGGCTGTTTCCACCAACAAAAAAATCAGGACAGCAATTTAGAAGTATCCAGATACAGTTTTCAAGTATAAACTTTGTAAGCAGGTTACCACACCAGGGAAATCTACCTGAAGGGCAAGAAAAACCCTGCACATGAGCTACAATATCCTTTGGTCCTAAGCTCCAGTCGTTCTAGAGTCTAAGAAAAAAGCTAACTGAACATTTAGATGACACCAATGACTAGTATCTTGAACCAAAGAGAATCATAGTTCTTCCTCAGGCTAAGCTGAGCTGTTTCAGGCAGCAGAGCGATCACACACTGTTGACAAGAGTGTAAACTAGTGCCCCTACTCTAGAAGTCAGTGTGGAGGCTTCTCAAAGAACTGCAAGTAGAAGAAGTGCACTACTCCTGAGCATGTACCTGCTGTGGAATAATCCTCCTGTATTGGCCAGTAGCCAGGCAGGAAGTATAGGCTGGATGACCAAACTAAGGATGATAGGAAGAAGAAGGGCAGGGTCTGAAGTTGCCAGCCATGTGCAGTGGGAGGATGTAGCATGAATCTTAACAGTTCTTATGAATAAAATCAAACCTGAGGCCAGTTATTGGGGTGAACACTGGAAGGTCAGAGAGACAGAATAAGCCACAGCTATCTCACCTCGCTGGATCCTCAGCTGGTCTTGTTTCCTCAGACTGGATGTCCCGAGCCCTCATCCAGAATGGGTCTCAGCTGAATTGCTGCTCAAAAGCCTGAATGCTTAACCAGGCCAAATGCTTAACCAGGCCAAATGCTTCTAGTTTCTGGTCCTCATGCCTTATAAACCTCTCTGCTTTCTACCACCACTCCCTGGGACTAAAGGCTCACTTTCTGAGATTAAAGGCTTGGGTCACCAAGCCTGGCCGTTTCCAATGTGGCCTTGAACTCACAGAGATCCAGAGGGATTTCTGTCTTTGGAATGCTAGGATTAAAGGCGTGTGCTACCACTGCCTATCCTCATGTTTAATATTGTGGCTGTCCTGTTCTCTGACCCCAGATAAGTTTATTAGCATACACAATATTTTGGGGAACACAATACCAACACAGGAGTCAGAGAGTTGCTGGCCAACGCAGAGAAGCAAGATAAGAATGCCATACTGAGAAAAGGTACCAAGCCATATAGCTAAACATAGGTAAGAATTATGGGTTAATTCAAGTGTAAGAGCTAGTTAGTAATAAGCCTGAGCTGTAAGCCAAGCATTTAAAATTAATATAAGCCTCTGTGTGGTAATTTGGGAAGCAACTGCCTGGTATTTGGGAACAGGTGGTTGGGACAGGAAACATCCAACTACATATACCCAAAGTGCTCTACATCTGACTAAAGAGACACTTGCACATCCATATTCATCACTACGCTTTTCACAATAGTAAAGAAAGGGAATCAGTATAAATGGCCATCAACTGATAAATGAATAAAGAAATGTGATATACATACCATACACTGCTTTAGCAAAAAAACAAAAAAAACATAGCTCTCATGAGTACACATGTGTGCAAGGTTAAATCTAAATTAATTTCGTGAATCAGTAAAGAAACAAGGCAGAGCCGGGCGTTGGTGGTGCACGCCTTTAATCCCAGCACTCGGGAGGCAGAGCCAGGCGGATCTCTGTGAGTTCGAGGCCAGCCTGGGCTACCAAGTGAGCTCCAGGAAAGGCGCAAAGCTACACAGAGAAACCCTGTCTCGAAAAACCAAAAAAAAAAAAAAAAAAGAAAAAAGAAAAAAAAAGAAACAAGGCAGTATTTTGCTCAGATTCAAATCTTGTCTGTTCTTGTCTCATCTTCTAAAATGACCCTCAGATAGTTTTCTTGTGGGTTTATTAGGGTTCAAAGAAGAAAACTAGTTTTGTTGAGACTCTCTTTTCTCAGTCACGAACCATTTATATTCTAATGAGAGCCGAATGACAGCCTGGGTGACAAAATTTTGTCCCTTACTAACCCTTGCTATTAATTAATCTTGTTTGGTCCTCATTTTTTTTTGGCCTCTAGTTAAGCATTTCACCGTTTCTTCCTAACTTTCTGGCCAGTGCTCACCAGAGAAGACAGCAAGAACACATGCATGTACCAGTGGTTTTCTTCTTAAACACCTTAGCATAATTTCTTCTACCTCACACATTTTAAAACCTAAGTAAGACATTTTTAAAGCAGACTGAAGAGAAATTTCCTCAGGAGGGGACCAAGATTCCAGATCTGTCACTTTAGCTGGTGAACTTTGATACTTTTTCAGTCACTAAATTAGAACTTATATCCATAGTGTGAAGTACTAGGTGGATGCTGCTTTGTCCATAAGCTAGAAGCACAGAGACATAAAATTCCTCATAGACTTTCACAAACACCAAGACTGGTTCTGAAGAACAAAGCGGGGCCACAGTTTTCTAAGACACCAATAAGATCAGAGTTTAAGACAAGAAGACACTTGCTGGTGATGGACACCAAGCACAAGGGTCAAAGAGCAACAGACAGTCAAAGAAGACACATCCATGACACAGGGTGAGTAACACGCCAGAGGGGAAAAAGCTACTGGATTTGTTTGTTTTTGCTTTTGTCTTTTGAGGCGGTGTGTTTCTCTATACAGCCTAGGATTAGCTCCAGTTTTTCTGTACTTGAATTACTAATTTCCTTAACAGAAAAGATTGTACTGCCACTCTCAGGGTTTGCTGGAAAGTTAAAATGACAGCAATTTCCTGATACTTTTGATAACCAATTTGCACTCCTTTTCTGTAAACTCTCAACCAGGAAGAAAAGTACTGGACCTAGTGGAAAATGCCTCACCCCAAATGCATTCAGTCATTCCAGGGTTCTAGTCAGCGGTACTGAACAATGAATGTAAACGTGCAGCCTACATTTCCCAGTTTTCCGCAGAGAAGTGATTCAAAGTGCCACGCCTCCTTGAGGAGCACTGTCAACAGAAACATGTCCCCCTGGGAGGACCCGAAAGCTACAGACTAGAACTGCCGTAACTACTCAAAGACACCTTCAGGATCTGAAGCTCCTCTGCTAAGTCACTAAGAAGGACCATTTCAGTTCCACACAAAGGATCGTTGGTAGCTGTGATAATAAATGTGAGTTCTGGTTCTTTTTCAAGTCCCTGACAGAATATCCTTTCTTTTTACAACATGTGCTAGCATAAGATGATAACATACACCATTTCTTCCCTCCTAAACTGCACTGATTCACAGAACACAGGCTAGGATGTAACACCAGTATCATCATTGAGTGTGTTTCTCAGGCAGCCATGAAGCTGGGCCCCAGGTCCCTTTGTCCAGTGTAGTTACCCCATTCCAGACTCACAGCTGAAAAAAAGACGAGAACAAGAGCAAGAGCATGGGAAGTTCTTTGTCAACAGCATACGAAGGGAATGTTCGAGAAGAGATGGTTCATAAATGCTCTTTCCATTGTCTATCATGAATTCTATGTCCATGGCGTTAGACATGTACAAATGAAAATGCCATAGCATCAGATACAGTGCATCAGAGCCAATGAGTCAGCATGTTCTTGTTTATGAAATCCACAAAGGTTCCCAGAAGCTTAATAACAACACTGTTCTTAAGGTAAATAAAACATGTAAGAAAAATATGCTATGTAATTCATCTATAAATATAATCATAAGACTAATTTTTAAAATTCATCTTCCTGGTTATTTGAAAAAGCCATGGTGCTAAATGGATTATCTGTATGCTTTGTTTTATATAGCTACTTTTTCTTCTTTTAAAAACTATTGCTACCAGACATCATGACACATGCCTTGTATTTATTCTTATTATTTTATGTGTATGGTTGGTTGGCCAGCACGTGTGCCACTGTGTACCTGGTGTGTGAGGAGCCCAGAGGAAGGCATCAGGTTCCCCAAAACTGTGGTTACAGATAGTCAATGGCTACCCTTTAGAAGAACAGTGGAGCCATCTCCCTAGCCCCATAACTCTTTCTCTAATGGCACAACTTCATCAATAAATTTTGTAATATCATATTATATTATTCATACCTGTGTGTGAATGGACCACAATGTTACTGAAAAGTCATAAAACAAACAAAACATCAACCTGTTATTCAGCACTAATTATCAAATGATTAGGACATCTTTAATTAGAATTGTCAAATGTTTATAGCACGGTGATGACACCCGTACACTTACCTCATGTGACTGTGATGAGAATTAAAATGGTAAATGGTCAATATTTTAATAGGCATTTGTATCCAGGCTGTAAAATAGTGTGGACTCTAATTCTCTGGGTTTGTGTCTTTGTAAGTACTCTCCTGCCTACACGGTTCCTCTTAAGCTGGTGGCTGCTATCTCTGGGTATAGCATGAACACCTTTCCCTTTTTCAAAGATTTGTTTATTGATTTATGTGTTTTATATATATGGGTGTTTTGTCTACATGTATGTCTGCACACCAGAAGAGGGCATCGAATTCCATTACGGAGGGTTGTGAATCGCTGTGTAAGTGCTGGGAACTGAACTCAGGGCCTCTGGAATAGCAGCCATCTCTCCAGCCCCCATAAATGTCTTTCTTGAAGAGGCCTTCCTAACTTATGTAAGTCCTGTTACTCTGTCTGCCCTGCTCAGCGCTTAACCAGATACAAAATATTCTGTGTCCTCCACAGTAAAACATGGAAAACAATACTTGGAACAAAGACAGGGCTCAGGAGTGACTTCTTAATAATAAGGAAATAAATAGTAAGTGATTAACTCTTCTAGATTTTTACAAGGATCAACAAATTTAACATGATATTTTATTTGTAAAGCATATAGAGCTGGATATAAATTTTCCAAAATTCTCTATTTTTTTTGTCCAGATGAAATAAGAATTAAAGGACATTTTGCATCAAACAGACTTAACAATTATCTGCAGAATACTCCCCCAAACAGCAAATACACACTCTACTCAGCAGCCCATGAAGTTTCTCTAAAATGGACCACATGCTAGGGCACAAAACAAACCTTAACAAATATAAAAAAAAAACATTAAATTGACAGCAAATAAAACTCAGAGTGTATAAACTCATGGAGACTAAACAGCTCATTACTAAGTGATGAATGGGTTAGAAGAAATCAAGAAAGAAATGAAAATATTCATGGAAGTAAATGAAAATAAAACACAATACAACAAAACCCCTGGGACACATTAAAAGCAGGCCTAAGTGGGATGTTTATAGCCCTAAGTGAGTACAGTGAAAAATCAAAAAGAAAACAAATAAATGACATACTGATAGAGTATGATAGACATACAAACTCAAGAATTTGGAAAAAAAACAAAACAAAAACAAACCAAATCCAAACCCAGTGAATGTCAAGAAGTAATAAAAACCAAAACAGAAATTAATGAAATAGCAACAAAGAAAACAATACAAAGAACAAATAAATCTACGGGCTGGTTCTTTGCAAAAGATAAACAAGATAGACAGAACTTTGGCCCAATAAATGAAAAGAAAAAGATGACCAACTCAAATTAACAGAATTAGAAGCGAACAAGGAGAGCCGGAGAGGTGGCTCAGAGGTTAGGCGCCCGGCCTGTGGTGGCAGAGGTGGCCAGTTGGGTTCCCATGAGTGCCCGATGAATGGATGACGTCATGATCGAATGAATCAATGACTGATCGATCAATCAATATCAATCAATCGAAAAAAAAAAGCGAACAAGGAAACATTATAATAGACACCAAAGACATGCAGAAAGACATAAGGGAATAATTTTAAAACCTGTACTTCATTAAATTGGAAAATCTAAAAGAATGGATGAATTTTTGATTCATCCAAACTACCTATGTTAAATCAAGAAAAAAAATCAACAACAAACAAACCCATAACAAAGCAGGAGACTGAAACAAAACCACCTTCCAACTAACTAAAAAAAAAAAAAATCCTAAGTTCAGATGGATTTATAGCAGAATTTTATCAGACTTTAAAAACTACAACCAATACTTTTTAAACTTTCTTTTAATTTATTCTTTGTGTCTTTCACATCACGCATCTCGATTCCATTCATCTCCCGGTCCCTTTGTATCCACCCTCTGGCAAACCACTCCCCCCAAAAAATAAAATAAAATTCAGAAGAAAAGAAAAAGAAAAATCTCACCATGGAAGCTGCAGTGTGACACAGTGAGTCACACAGTAAACCTTTTTATCCATATATCTTTACTTGCAAATGTTCACTGCAAAGAGTCACTGGTCTGGCTTGAGGTCTCTGGATTCTGCTAAACCATCAATACCAGGCCCTCACTGGGACTCCTCTTGGAACATCCCATTGTTGCCCTGCAGCTTTGGATCTGTAGGATCTGCCCCCTCACATGCTCAAGCAGATCACTGATGGGGTGGATCAACTCATAATCCTGGTTCTAGGCCTGGGTAGTTGCAGGGCTGGTCAGCCCACCAGCTCTCCCCTGGCCCTGCCACCAGGGTGAGCTCTCCAGCATTGCCCCAGCTAGTTCAAATTATGGAGCAAAGGGAGGGACCAGTTCTGCTTTCATGCCATCAGGGCCAGCTCTACTGTGTTGCCCAGGTGAGGGGCAGGGCCCAGTTTCCTGAGTGCTGCAGCTGGTAAGGGGGAGGGTCAGCTCCCTGGCCTGCCGGCAGGTGGCAACAAAAAACAGAGGACAGCATCTTTCCCTTGCCCCTACCACCATGTGGCAGACAAGGGAGGCAGGGCCAGCTATCCCACTCTCACATCCTCAATGCCAGCTCACTCAACAACAGGTCAGCTCTACTGTGCTGCCCAAGCAAGGTGCAGGGCCTGCTTTCCCAAGTGCTGCAGCTGGTAAGGGGGAGCATCTTCCTTGTCTACCACAGGCAGCCAGGGGCAAGAAAGGGGGCATCTCTCTCTCACCCACTCCACCACATGATAGACAGTAGTAGGGCCATCTCTGAAGAGATTGAGAAAGACATTAGAAAATAGAAAGACCCCTCTCCATGTATAATATTGTGAAAATGACTACCTTACCAAAAGCAATTTATAGATTCAATGTAATCCCAATCAAAATACCTACAATATTCTTCACAGAAATAGAAAACAGTAAGAAAAAACCCAAAATTTATATGGAACCCTAGATAGCAAAACCAAACCTGAGTGAAAAAAAGTAATACTGGATGGATTATCATTCCAGACACCAAGATCTATTACAGAGCTATAGTAATAAAGCAACATGGTACTGGCACAAAAACAGATGAGTAAACAAATGGAATAAAATAGAAGGCTCAAACACAAGTACTCATGACTACAATCATCTGATATTTGACAAAGAGGCAAAAAAGCATACACTAGAGAAAAAAATCTTCAAAATTGGTGTTGGTAAAAAACTCATGTCTACATGCAGAATGAAACTAGACCCATATTTATCACCCTGCACAAAAATTAGCTCCAAGTGGATCAAAGATCTCAATTTGAAACCTGAAACACTAAAAAACTACTAGTAGAAAACTCAGGCTACAAGGCACGACAAGACAAAACACAGGCAACACTACAAGATTCAGGTGTGTGAAAGGGCTTTCTGAATTGTACTACATTTGTTGAGGAATTAAGGCCAACAACTGACAAGTAGGAAGTCACAAAATTGAAAAGCTCTGTATAGCTAAGGAACTCATCAGTCTAGTAAAGTAGAAACCACAGAATGAGAGAGAACCTTTGCCAGTTACACAGCTGACGCAGAATTAATAGCCAGAATACAAAGACCTTAAAGGCAGAGTCAAGGAAACAAATGATCCAACCAAAAATGGACTGGGAGAAACTGGAAACAGCCTAGATGTCCATACACAGATGAATGGATATGAAAATGTGGTACATCTACATAATGGAATATTACTCAGATGTTAACAAACAAACATGACATTCACAGCTAAATGGACGGAGTAGAAAAGATTATCCTGAGTGAGGTAACCCAGACCCAAAAAGACAAACATGGTGTGTATTCTCTTATATGTGAAAGTTTAGCTTGAAGACTTTGATAGGCATTCTACAATCCATATACCCACAGTGGTTAGAGATAAAGGACTGGAGAGGAGTGAAGGATCTCTCAAGGAAGGGGGAACAGAATATTTATGGAGACACAATGAGGGTGACTAACAGAAGGATTAAATGGATTTGGGGGAGAGAAGCGGGGGTTAAGGGAGGAAATATGGGGAGGAACAGCTAAAGGCCCATTTGGGGAGTCATATGGAAATGTAATAAAGTGGAAGTTTCTTAAAATATATAAATATTTTTAAAAATCTAAATGAAATAACCAAATAACAGGAGAGACAAAGCTCCAACTAGACCATCTCTAAGTACCAAGTGAAACCTCCAGCACCAGAAATGGATTACATCTAATTGAGTTGTTAGCCAAAGGGGCTCCATGGAAACCCCCAAACAACTCAGGCAATTGGTTGCTCTCCACAAACTGAAGGTTAAAGCCCTACTGTTGAAAACACCTACACAACTCATTGAACATGGACAAGTTAAACTGGTGCCTACATACAGCCTTCACTCCTGTGGACAGTGTTTATGATACTGAAAGGTATTCAGCAGGCTACCAAAGAAGAAAGGTGAATACCACCCCAGCTACAGATCCTTTGATGTACAATGGTGATCTGCCTGAAGATACACTGGTACACCAGTGGCACCAAAGTTGTGGGAGTAACCAACCACTATGGATTTAAAGCCCACTCTATGAGATGTAACCCATGCCTGACACTGCTCAGGTAGCCAAGAACCTCAGACTACATAGGTCATGGGCCAAAGGAAAACCAAGTACTATTGATCTGATAAAGTAATGTAGCAATAAAATGACCTCTAACAATATTCTGCTATACCCTAGATCATGTCTCACTCAGCTAGCATCAGAGAAGCTTCCTCCTGCAGGAGATGGGAACTAATATAGAGAAGTGGACAATGTTCAGAGAGTAGGAGACCTTGGGACATTCAGTCCTAAATGAGATGTCCTCATCAAACCCCTCCTCTCAGGGATCAGGGAGCAATGCAGAAGAGGATGCAGAAAGACTGTAAGAGCAAGTGATGGAAGCCACCGAGGAAACAGTGCCTTCCAGACACAGCAGACCTAATGCACATATGAGCTCACAGAAACAAGCAGCATGCACAGTCCCTGCAAGGTTCTAGGCCAGATGGATCCCAGTGCTGACAGGGGATGTAGACATGAGCTTCCATCAGTAATCCATAGCTATCTCCAATCGACAACCACTCACAAAGGAAAAATTTGTTTTCTCCAACGGAGTCTCACTGGGTATACAAACCACTCTTAAGGGAAGGCCTGGTGCCCAGCAGTAGATGGGCAAGACAAAAGGGACTCAGTGCTATTTTTAGTCTCATAGTGCTTTGTTTGAGCATTGTTTTTTTAACCTTGCTGGTCTTTTACTTATATACTGTGGTTTGTGTTTTTTATGGGTTTGGTGTGTGTGTTTCTCATGCTTTTTGCTTGTTTTGTTTTAATCTGTTTTGTTTTGTTATTGCCTGTTTCCTAAAGAGAGAAAAAAAGAAACCATGGAGTGGCATAGGCGGGGAGGTTGGGAGGATCTGGGAGGAGATGAGGGAGGAAAAACAGTGATCAGAATATATTGTAGAAAAAAATTATGTTCAATAGGAAATAAATTTAAAAATGGGCTAGGGATCTGAACAGAGTTCCCAATAGAAGACATAAGAATGGCCAAAAAATACCTCAAAAAGTGCTCAACATCTTTAACAATTTAGGCAAATGCCAACTAAAACAACTTTGAGATTTCCTCTCACCCTATTCAGAATGGCTAAGATCCACAAAACAAATGAGAACAAACACTGGTGAGGTTGTGGGGTAAGGGGAACCCTCATTCACTGCTGGTGGGAGTACAGTTACTCTGGAAATCAGTATAGAGAAGAAAGTCAATCTGCCATGTGACCCAGCTCTACCACTCCTTGGCAAATGCTCCAAGGACTTGACACCCTACTCCACATCCTACTGCTTACTCAGCAATGTTTATTGTCACCCTATTCAAAACAGCTATGAAACTTAAGGATAATGAAAATGTGGTACATATACACCAAAGAATACTATTTAGCTATAACAATTAAATCATGAGCTTTGCAGGTAAATGGATGAAACTAGAAAAGATCACATTGATAACAGAGATCCAGAATGACAAATGGCTCTCTCCAGTCCCCTTAGACCCAATCCCCCAGTCTCATGCCCAGCTCTGCAGCAGAGCAGCTGTGGCAGCCTTCCCTGTGCCCCTGTTCCATCTTCTGTGGATCCCACAGACCTTCCCTTCTAGTCTCCATATCCCCTTTTGTTGCTTTGGCCCAGTCCCCAACCACAGCAGGCACCCCCTGCTAACCCAAGAGCAGCTCCTGCCAGGGCAACAAGTAGGCTGATGGTGGATTACACCTCTCCTCTGCTCCTCCAGATCCAATCTCCTCAGGCTCATCCCCAGCTCTGTAGCAGAAAGCCTGCTGCAGTCTCCCGTTTCTCTCTGACCTTATGCCCAACAAAATCAATCAAGAAAACACAAACTGAAAGAATTGTGGAAATGGAAAATCTGGGTAAGTGAACAGGAACTACAGAGGCAAGTTTCACCAACAGAATACAAGAGATGGAAGAAAGAATCTCAGGCGTAGAAGATACAATAGAAGAAATCAATACATCTGTCAAAAAAATGTTAAATCTAAAAATTTCCTGACACAAAACATCTAGGAAATCTGGGACACTATGAAAAGACCAAACCTAAGAATAATAGAAATAGAAGAAGAAGAATCTCAGCTCAAAGACACAGAAAATATTTTCTTTTCCTTTTCTTTTTTTGGGGGAAGGGGAGGGGTTCGAGACAGGGTTTCTCTGTGTAGTTTTGGTATCTGTCCTGGACCTCGCTCTGTAGACCAGGCTGGCCTTGAACTCACAGAGATCCGCCTGCCTCTGCCTCCTGAGTGCTGGGATTAAAGGCGTGCACCACCACTGCCCGGCCTGGCAGAAAATATTTTCAATACAATCATAAAGATTCCCCTAACCTAAAGAAGAAGGTGACTATAAAGGTACAAGAAGCATACAGAAAACCAAATGTATTGGACCAGAAGAGAAAGTCCCCCCAACACATAATAATCACAACACTAAGAGTATAGAACAAAGAAAGACTATTAAAAACCGCAAGGAGAAAGACCAAGTAACGAATGAAGGCACACCTATAAGAATTCCACCTGACTTCTCATGGAGACTCTAAAATCCTAAGGGCCTAAACAGATGTGCTGCACACTCTAAGAGAGCACAGAAGCCAGCACAGACTACTCTACCAGCAAGCTTTCAATCACCATAGGTGGAGAAAATAAGACATTCCAAGATAAAGCCAAATTTAAGCAATATTTATCTACAAATGCAGCCCTAGAGAGGGTGCTAGAAGACAAATTCCAACCTAAGGAGGTTAGCTACAACCATGAAATCACATAGAATAAATAATCTTAGACCACCAAAATCAAAGGGAAGCATGCATGTGCATACATACCACCACTATCACCAAGAACATTGAAAATAAAATAACAAGAATAAAAAAATCACTGGTTATTGGTATCTCTCAATATCAATGGACTTAATTACCCAAGAAAAAAAGACACAAACTAAGAAAATGGATGTGAAACAGGACCCATCGTTCTGCTGCATACAAGAAGCATACCTCAATATCAAGGATAGACATTACCTCAGTGTAAAGATTTGGAAAAAGATATTCCAAGCAAATGAACCTAAGATGCAAGCTGGTGTAACCATTTTAATAACTAACAAAATAGACTCCCAACCAAAATTAATCAAAAGAGATGGGGGAAGGACACTTCATACTCATCAAAGGAAAAATTCACCAAGATGACATTTCAGTTCTTAACATCTATGCCCCAAAGACAAGGGCACCTGCATTTGTAAAAGAAACACTACTACAGCTTAACACACACTGACCCTCACACACTGATAGTGGGAGACTTCAATACCCCACTCTCACCAATAGACAGATCATCTAGACAAAAAGTAAATAGAGAAATACTAGTACTAACAGATGTTATAAAAACAAATGGACCTCACAAATATATATAGAACATTTCATTCATCCAAACACAAAAGAATATACCTTCTTCTCAGCACCTCATGGAAATTTCTCCAAAACTAACCATATATATGCAGACACAAAAAAAGTCTCAACAGATACAAGAAGACTGAAATAACTCCTGCATCCTATTAGACCACCATGGGTTAAAGCAATAGAAACAAGAGAAAGCTTACAAACTCATGGACACTCTCCACTGAATGAAAAATGGGTCAAGACAGAAATTAAAGACATTTTAGAATCCATGAAAATGAATGCACAACATACCCAGACTTATGGGACACAATGAAAGTGGTTCTTAGAGGCAAATTCATAGTACTAAGTGCCTTCATAAAAAAAAAAATCCGAGAGATCTAATACTAGCAACTTAACAGCACACCTGAAAGCTCTAGAACAAAAAGAAGTAAGCACACCCAAGAGGAACAGATGACAAGACATAATCAAACTGTAGTTGCAATCAATAAAGTCAGGGGAAAAAAAGAACAAAAATCAATGACACAAAGAGGAAGTTCTTTGAGAAAATCAGTAAGATCAACAAATCTTTATCCAGATTACCTAAAAAGGCAAAAGGTGGAGAAAGAATATGCAAATTAACAAAATCAGAAATGAAAAGGGGGGACATAACAACAGATACCCAGGAAATCCAGAGAATCATAAGGCTATACATTAAAAAGCTGTACTCTACCAAATTGGAAAATTTAAAAGAAATGGCTAATTTTCTCAATATATACCACTGATCAAAGTTAAATCAAGATCATAAAAGCAATTTAAACAGACCTCTAGCCCTAGTGAAATAGAAGCTGTCATTAAAAGCCTCCCAACCAAAAATAGTCCAAGGTCCAGTGGTTTCAGTACAGAACTGTACCAGACTTTCAAAGAAGAGTTAATGCCAATACTCCTCAAATTAGTCCACAAAACAGAAAAAGAAGGAACACTGCCAAATTCCTTTTACGAGGCCACAGTCACCCTGATACCCAAACCACACAAAGACTCAACAAAAAAAGAGAATTACAGACCAATTTCCCTTATGAACATAGATGTAAAAATAATAAAATACTTGCAAACCGAATCCAAAAACCCATCAAAAAGATTATTCACCATGATCACATAGGCTTCATCCCAGAGATGCAGGGATTGGTTCAATATATGAAAATCAATAAATGTATACCCACTATATAAACAAACTGAAAAAAAAAAAGCCAAATGATCATCTCATTAGATACAGAAAGGCTTTTGACAAAATCCAACACCTCTTCAAGTAAAAGTCCTGGAGAGCTCAGGGATACAAGAGACATACCTAAATATAATAAAGGCAGTTTATAGCAAGCCCATATGTGGTGATACCTAATAAAATTTGCCTGAAAATCAGAGAACAGAACAAGCCACTAGATTAAACATATAAGGCAGGCAGTGGTGGCACACACCTTTAATCTTAGCACTCGGGAGCAGAAATCCGTATGGATCTCTATGATTTCAAAGCCACCCTGGACTACATGAGATGGACTCAGTCTAGAAGAGAAAACAGAGCCAGGCAGTGGTGGCACACACCTTTAATCGCAGTACTAGGAAGCACACATGCCTTTAATCCCAGGAAGTGATGGCTGGGCATTAGGTTCTTTAATTGCTCTGAGAAGGACTTTCTTCCACAATGACAGGAAAAGACTGAACGGAATTTGACATGGGGGCCCATAGCCAACATTAACTTAAATATAAAGAAACTCAAAGCAATTCCACTAAAATCAGGAACAAGACAAGACTGTCCACTTTCTCCACACCTATTCAATGTAGTACTTGAAGTCTTAGCTAGATCAATAAGGCAACTGAAGGACATCAAGGGGATACAAATTGGAAAGGAAGAAGTCAAAGTATCTTTATTTGTGGATGATATGATAGTACACATAAAAACTGACCCTAAACATCCACTGAGGGGCTGGAGAGATGGCTCAGAGGTTAAGAGCACTGACTACTCTTCCAGAGGTCCTGAGTTCAATTCCCAGCAACCACATGGTAGCTCACAACTATCTATAGTGAGATCTGATGCCCTCTTCTGGCCTGCAGGCATACATGCAGGCAGAACATTGTATATGTAATAAATAAATGAATCTTTAAAAAAAAAAATCCACTGGGAAACTCTTACAGCTGATAAACACCTTTAACAAAGTAGCTGATACAAAATTAACACACAAAAATTAGTACCCCTTCTATATGCAAATGACAAGTGGGCTGAGAGAAAAATCAGGGAAACAATACCTTTCACAACAGCCTCAAATAATATAAACTATCTTGGATAATTCTAATTAAGCAAGTGAAAGATTTGTATCATAAAAACTTTAAGACACTGAAGAAACTGAAAATATCAGGAGATGGAAAGATCTCCCATATGCATGCATCAATAGGATTAATATAGTGAAAATGGCCATCCTGCCAAAAGCAATCTACAGATTCAGTGCAATCCCCAACAAACTTCCAACAAGATTCTTTATAGATCTTGAAAGGCTATTTTCAGATAAAAACACAAATAACCCAGGATAGCTAAAACAATCCTGAATAATAAAAGAACTGTGGGAAGTATCACTATCCCCGATTTCAAGTTGTACAACAGAGCTACAGAAATAAAAACAGCATGACATCGGCTCAAAAACAGACCTACTGATCAATGGAATGAAACTGAAGACCCAGACATAAACCCACACACCTATGGACACTGGTTTTTGATAAAGAAGCCAGAAATACACAACGGAAAAGAAGACAACATTTTCAATGAACAATGCTCGTCAAACCAGATGTCAGTATGTATAAAGAATGCAAATAGATCCATTATCTACCATCCTGTACAAAACTCAACTCCAAACGGATTAAAGCCCTCAACAGGTACACTGAACCTAGCAGAAGAGAAAGTAGGGAATAGCCTTGAATGCATTGGCACAGGAAAAGACTTTCTGAACAGAACACCATTAACGAAGGCATTAAGACCAACAATTAATAAATGGGAACTCATAAAACTGAAAACCTTCTGTAAGGCAAAGGAAACCGCTATTCAGACAGAGTGGTAGCTTTTGGGTTGCTTTTATTTCCTTGCTTTTCAAAACTCTTAAGTTCATCACTAAGTTTTTTATTTGTGTTTTCTGATTTTTTTTATAGAGTTTCTCTTTTTGGACTGCTTTCCTACCCCAGAGGTTTTGGTATGTTATATTTTCATTTAATTCCAAGAAATTTTTATTTCTGTCTTAATTTCTTCACTAGCACATTCCATCTCCATCATCCACTAGTATGTTTTTAATCTCCATGTGTTTGAACACTTTCATCTGTTTCTTTCGCTACTGATTTCAAGCTTTAAAGTGTGATTAAATATAATACAATCAGATATAATAACTAAGATAATAAGATCAGTAACTTAAAATAGGGCTAGGACATAGAAGAACAATAAATAAATAAATAAATAAATAAATAAATAAATAAATAAATAAATAAA
>CABHPR010137523.1:1910-27166 GCA_902168415.1 Peromyscus melanophrys | reverse complement strand
AAATAAATAAATAAATAAATAAATAAATAAATAAATAAATAAATAAACTCTTCTAGCTGAAAACAAGAACAGACAAAATAGCAGCCGAGCTCCAGATGCATTTACAGTAGAACTCTACCAGACTTTTGGAGATCTATAATCAACATTTCTTCAATTATTTTAAAATAGAAGGAACACTCCCAAACCCTTTCTATGAAGCCAGTACCACTTTAATATCAAAACTAGATAAACTCACATACATACAGCACAAAACAATAGAAAACTATAGATCCATGATGAACATAGATACAAAATTTCTCAACAAAATACTTGCAAACCAAATATAAGCACATATCAAAAAAAATCATGACAGTTATCAAATTGGCTTTATCTCAGAAATTTAGGACTGCTTCAACACATGCAAACAAATATAAATAATAGAATGAACAAAAATCACATGATCGTCTCAATAGATACAGAGAAGGCCTTTAACAAAAAATCCATATCCTTCAAGAAGCAGGGAGTTTTCTTTAAGGATATGGTCCTGGTAGATAGATCATGCTGTAATGGATGGTCCCACATACAAGAGTATAAGAACAATACAAATTGGACTTGCTGGGTTATTTTTTAAAAAGAAAGAGATGTGAAGTTGGTGGGAAGGAATGGGAGGTAAATATGATCAAAATCCATTGCATGAAATTTTCAAGGAATCAATAAAATATATTATTAAAGCTAACATAGATCCTAGGCTACCAGTGGAATGTCTTTAAAAGAAGATTGTGACATAATTTAAAGGATTGTTGCTTAATGCCGAAGTAAATTTCAGTAGAGACAATGAGAATTTGTGGGTAACTTTACCTTTAAAAATTATCAGCAATAATTAAAATAACTATAAATTTCAGAGTTTATTTAGCAGGTTTTTTGTAATTTTATTCTGTTTTTCTATATCTTTATTTTTATCCATAATTTAAGGATTTACTGTTTTTAATTTGGTGCATCTTCAACTTCGAAACTTTGTAAAAACATCTTCATTTATTCTGTTATTATTAGTGTGTGTGGTGTATGTGTGGTGGTATGTGTGTCACTGTGTATGTGTGGAAGTCAGAGAACAACTTTGTGCAGTCAGGTCTCTCATTCCCTTTACATGTGTTCCAGGAATCAAACCCAGGCTGCAAGGATTGTGTGACAAGTGCTTTTACCTACGGAACCCTCTCACTGACCCCACACTGGTTAGTTTTTGTTTTGCATTGTTCTGGGTAATATACCTAGATGATATAAAGTGCTTAGAGGGAGGTGGCTCTCCTCAATAAAGGACTTGAAGCTAGACTAGTGGCACAAACTGTATTCCTAGCATCAAGGATTCAAGGTCAACCTCCGGTACAAACAAGACCATTCAGGACTATGGGAAATCAAAAAGCAAAGAATTCAGTACCTTAGCTGAGTGTGGTGGTAGCACATGCTTGAAATCCCTGCACTTGGGAAATAGAGGTGAGATGAAAGTTTGAGGCTAACTTGCACTGCATCAGACCTAGTCACAAAACAAAACAAAACAAAACAAAACAAAACAAAACAAAACAAAACAAGGGGCTGGAGAGATGGCTCACTGGTTACCAGCACTGGCTGCTCTTCCAGAGGACCTGGGTTTGATTCCCAGCACCTATGTAGTGACTCACAACTGTCTGTAACCCCAGTTCCAGGAGATCCAACACTCTTTTCTGGCTTCCACAGGAACCCAGGATGTACATGGTGCACACAGACATACATGCAGGCAAGCACTCATACATTTAAAACAATAATTTTAAAGGCTAAAAAAAAAACAAGAGTTGAATATATTAAAATAGAAATTCAATGTATGCAGTATCTCAAGATAATGATAAACTACAATTTATTATCAGCTAAAGAAAATACATTCTGTGTATGTAGTTATGTAACTATTTGCTTATATTTATATATAACTATATATTTAGCATAGTAAAATTTCTAGGAAATTCATGTGGAGTTATACATTAGGTTTTAGTAAATAATTTCATTATAAATAAAAAGTGTAGGTGTTACATGCATTAAAGAAAAACTGGGCAGATTTCCATGGTGGTCAATTTCTGACCATAGATAATGCATGTGCCAAATGGAATACATCAAGCCTGCCCGTAAAGCACGTTTCTTTCTCATAAATGTGTTACCATGCTTCAATATAATCGGCTACAGAAGACACATGCCGTTACAAAACTGCCATTTCACACTGAGCTCTATCCATTCTTTTAAAATATAGTAACTTTGCAGAATTTGGAGTATATTAAATGTTTTTAAATACAATTTAAAATCCTCTGATTAGAACATGAACATTAATTTCTACAGGTGCTCAGTTACCATCATAATGAGCACACATGGTTATAGCTACACACTCTACTCAGCTGAACTGGACCTTTGGATCTAGCTGCAAAAGTTCTCTTAACAGCTAGACTTAGGTTTTTTTCTTGTGTGTGTGCAGCACATGAGACCTAACTGTACTATAGTTTTAACTCTAGGTACAATGAGCTGCAAATCTCCAGTACATAGCCACACTGTTTCCCCTTACTCCATCATGACAACCATCACTCTGTGTTCCAGTTTTATGAGTTTTTGACTATTTTAGATACCTTATGTAAAGGCTCAGGCAGTGCGTCTGTCACCTGTGCCTGGTCTTTTTCATTTAGCACACTTCCTCCTGGGTCATCTATGTTGCTATTCATAGCAGATTCTTCTTTGGAATTTGAATACTGTGAGATTCTAAGCATTTTCTTATCTAGTCACCTGACGGTTGTTACTACACCTTGGCTCTTCTGAATAGTCTGCAGCGGACACAGGACTGTTAACATCTTTTGAAGAACTTGCTATCAGTTCTGAATAAATGTCCGTAACTGAGATTTCTGGATAGTGTAGCATTTTGCTTTTAATCTGGAGCACTGCTACACCATTTTCCACAGTGGCTATACTTTTTTGTCTTTGGAATCAAATGTTCTGATTACTTCACACTCTCACCACTATTTGCTATGCCTTCCTAATCACACCTGTCGTAAAGGGTACAAAATGAGCTCACTGTGGCTCGGCTCACATTTCCTTAATGACCCTGATGCTGAGCTGCTTCTCTTACATCTGCCACTTGTGTGTTTACAGAAATGTCGATTCCAGTCCTAGTCCTATTTTTTAATTGGGAGATGTGGCTTTTATTCTGAATTACAGAGTTCCTTACATGCTCTGAATATAGATCCTTTATGAGAGGAATGGTTTCTTCAACTCCTTGGGTAGTCCTACCATTTTATGACTATTTGCTCTTCAGAAAGAAGCTTTTGGTTTTATATTGTTCCACTTGCCCAATTTCAGATTTATTGTCTGTACTTTTAGTGTTATAGCCAAACGCTCTCACTACCTTTACTTCTAAAAGTTTCACAGGGCCTGGTCTATTACAGTGCCCAGGCTATTGCAGAGCCTAGTCTATGACAGGGCCTGGTCTATTACAGTGCCCAGGCTATTGCAGAGCCTAGTCTATGACAGGGCCTGGTCTATTACAGTGCCCAGTCTAGCTTGCAAGTCTTTAATCAATTTTGAGTTGGTATTTTTTGAATGGTGTAAGATACCAAGTTTCATTCTTTCCTATGTAGATACCCAGTGTTTCCCAACACCAGTTGCTGAAGACTATCCTCTTCTTCACTGCATCTAAAAGATAAATTAACTGCATGGTGGATTCATTTCTGGATTCGGTTCTGTTCCTCTGGTCTGTCTTTATGCAGTACACACTATTTTAATTACTGTATCTTTGTAATGTATTTTGAAATCTGAAACTGTTATGTGTCTGGCTTTGTTCTTTTTCAAAAGTGGTTTTGGCTACTCAGGCCATTGTGATTCCATGAATTTTATGATTATTTTTCTATATCGGTAGAAAGTCACTTACAGTTTTAATGTTTTTTAGATTTATTTATGTATAAGAGTATTTTGCTGGTATGTGTACTATATGTGTGCCTAGCACCCTCAGAGGTCAGAAGAAGGCATCAGACCCCTTGGAACTACTTACAAATGGTTGTGAGCCCCCATTCAGTGCTTGGAATTGAACCTGGGTCCTCTACAGGAGCAAAGTGCTCCTAACCACTTAGCCACGCGTCCAGCCCCATCACTGGGGTTTTAAGAGGGATCAGCGTGTAGCTTTGGGTAATAAGAACATTTTTCACTATATTAATTTTTCTAGTCCATGAATGTAAAATCCCTTTCTGTTTATTTTTGCTTTCCATTTCTTTCATTATACTTTTGTTTTTCAGCACACAATTACTTCATCTTCTTAGTTTATCTTCAAGTATTTTCATTCTTTGCTGCTACCAAATGGGCTCAATTTCAAGTAGCTGTTAGTGCATGGAAATGTCTGGTTTTTATATGTTCGTTTTGTATCCTATGACTCTGCTGAATTTGTTGATTAGTTCTAATAGCTTTTCAGTAGGGTGTTGAGAGTTTTTTTACAGTCGAAGAACTTCATAGTTAGAACCACACAATACATACTCTCTTTTGTATGGCTTATTTCACTAAACAAAATGACTTTGTTTCACTCATACTGCTGTATGCATCAATAGTTATTTTTATTACCATGCAGTGTGCCAAGGTGTGTTAATATAGTCACATATTGGCTGCTAAATGCTTAACTTGCTTCCAGTTATTATCAATAAAGCCACCATGAATTTTTTAAAAAATCATGTCATCCTTAAGTCAAAATGATGTTCCTTCTTCCATTCTGATTTGGCTGTCTTTTTCTTTGATTGTTCTGTCTAGAGGGTGAGAATGATCCTGTTCTTAGAGGAAGTACTCAAGAGTTTTGGCACTGAGAAGTATTCCTTGTTTCATACATTGCCTAATTTATCAAGGCAGACCTTCAGTTTTAAACCATTAAAATGATGTTGAGAAATGCTTTTGTACACTGGTTTAATAAAATACTGATTGGCCAGTAGCCAGGCAGGAAGTATAAGCAGAATAAGTGGACAAGGAGAATTATGGGAAGAGGAAGGCTGAGTCAGGAGATGCCAGCCTGCAGTCCAGGGAGCAGCATGTAATGACACACAGGTAAAGCCACAGAACATGTGGCAACATATAGATTAATAGGAATGGGCTGAGTTTAAGTGTAAGAGCTAGTCAGTGGTAAGCCTGAGCTAATGGCCAAGGAGTTATAATTATTATAAGCTTCTAAGTAATTATTTTATAAGCAGCCACAGGACTGCTGGAGCTTGGCAGGACTGGAGAAACTTCATGCTACAAAATGAGAGCCACAACAGGCACCAAGTCTCACACAGATCCCTCCAAAAACGGTGCAATGGCAGTACACGCTGACGGCACACCAAGAACACCCCCATCAGGACTCACGAGCTCACACCCTGCCTACTCCCTCATTTTCAGGGTCCTGTAAAGACAAGAGCATGCAGGAAGTAGAGTCCTAGAGTACATAAAGCTCATGGTGCTCATCCCATAGAAGTTTCTCTATTTCACACAGTTTAATCTACAGTGTATACAGGTACTATTTTATACTAATAGTCGTAATAGCGTAAGAATATTTTAAATACTATTAAATATTGAATATTCAGATCTAAGAGTTTCCTTAAAATCACTATACTTCATTAGTAGTCATACAAATCACTAACATTCTCTAAACCAACATGCTGGGAAGCATGCCTCCCACATCTTTCCTTGCAATGAGTAGTCTATACACTGTCCTCCTTTCACATTTAAAAAAAGGAAAGTTACTTTGGTAAAATACTCTTAGGGAGCAATTAAGCTACTTTGATCATATCTTTCTTTTTCCGATCAATTATGTACAGACATTTAAAAAGATAATAATTTACACATCACTAGATGAAATATTTTCAAATTGCCAAGAGGGCTACATTTTTAAAATACATTTTTGAAATTGTATTTTAAAACATAGTGGGATTTTTCAGATTTCCAAATAATGAAAGCCTCTAGTATGGGAATTAGCAACATGCTTGGAAGTTTGGATACACTACACCTCACTGCCTGTCCTTAGAGTGTCTGCAAACCTGGACACACAGTGTTAAATGAGAGATGTGGTGATCAAGGGGGAAGGGGAACATGACAGGAAGGCGTCAGAGAGCAGGTAAGAGCAGCTTCTTCTAAGGCTCAGGACTTAGCAATGGAGAGGGAAACTAAAGGCCATGTTGACTACAGGCCCTACTCTTAGTGACAGAACACTTAGATGATTTCAGTGTTGTTCAAAGACCACAGATGTACTCACACAAACTCAGAGAGCTACATCACTAAGTAACATAATCTTATTGGACCACTGTCACGTGTGTGGTTCTCTACTAACATGTCAACATGCAGTACATAATTACACTCGGTTCTTTTTCATGTCTTTACTACATATATACATATCCATTTGCATCCTATATTACAAAAGAAAATATATTTTCAGATTCTTTTTTTTTAGACAGGGTCTCACTATGTAGCTCAATATATAGACAAGGCTGGCCTTGAACTCACAGAGATCTGCCTGCCTCTGCCTCCTGAGTGCTGGGATTAAAAGCATGGGTCAGAACATCTGGCCTCTCATTTACTTACCACAATTAATAGTTCTCTAATAAAACCTAAGCAAAAAAAAAAAAAAAAAAAAGTACTGTTTTAATTATTCCTTCCTCTAAGGCAAACCAAATGTGAGGTCGAGTCTCACAGACAACACTTGGGTCTCTTCCCTGAAGAAATCACAAATTCAGCTGAGGGTGCCGAAGACCACCCAGAATGTACCAGGCCCCAGAAGAGAGGAAAGATGGAGAGAAGGAGGGGAGGATAAAAAGGAGGACTGGAGGGAGGGAGAGAGGGAGGACGGACTGGAATCCCAGGAAGCAGCACTGTGTCTGACCCTCCTCCAAGGGCGGGCCGAGGAGAGCATCGTGACAGTGGGAAAGACGGAATGCAGCAGATCCCACGTCACAGCCACTGAGTGACCACCTGTGTCTGACCTAACATCCTACCACTAGGGTAGATTAACTCAACAGGCTCCTTGCGAAGCCACAAGCTAAGAGTATGTCAGCAGCTGAGGCCTACAGCAGACATTTCCCCCATGCTGCAACCCTCCATCTGACCTGTCAGTGTGTATGAAGTGTCTTGTTTCTTACTTTCTTTTTCTGTGTTCTAGGTTGCCTTTCTGTTGTGATAAAACACTAACCAGACTCAGAACATCCTGACCTAAATGGAACACAGATAACACACTCCTTCCTCTAAAGCAGTAGCTCTAACTGGGGTGATATACTGTGTCCCCTAAAAAATTGTGCAACCTAATAAAGCTTATCTGAGGATCAGAGGAAAAAGCCAGCCACTATATTAAACATAGAAGTCAGGCAATGGTAGCACATGCCTTTAATCCTAGCATTCGTGAGGCAGACATCCATCCAGATCCCTGTGAGTTCAAGGCCACACTGGGAACAGAGGCAGGCATGGTGACACACGCCTTTAATCCCAGCACTAACCATAGAGGTCTGAAGGTCTATACAGACAGACAGGAAGTGATGTATCTGGGCAGAGAGAGGAAATGAGATGCAGAACAGAAAGGCATATAGGCATGGATATACAGGAAGTAGGTCTCTTTGGAGGCTGAGGGTTGGTAAGGTGAGGTTGGCTTGTCCTATTCCTCTGATCTCTCAGTTTTAACCCCAATATCTGGCTCCAGGTTTTTTATTTATAAGACCATTTAGTAATTCATCTTACACTCAACCTTTCTAATTCTGTGACCCTTTAATACAGTTCCTCATGTTGTGCTGACCCCAACCATAAAATTATTTTTGTTGCTACTTCATAACTGTGATTTTCTACTGTAATGAATCATGATGGAAATATCTGTGTTTTCCAGTGGTATTAAGCAACCTCTATGAAAGGGTTGTTCGACCCCCAGGTTGAGAACCACCTCTCTAAAGGCTCAGAGACCACTGCAGGAGGAGGAAAGAGTGTAAGAGCCACAGGAGGTGGCTGACTCCATGGGAACATTGTCTTCGGGGCACAGCTGGGCAGCTGCACATAAGAACTCAGCAGCTGTGAAGCTGGCACAAGACCTGTGCAAACCTAAACCAGAGTACATCCCAGCATGGAGAGGGAATGGGACACAGAGGTCTACCCTAGCTGAGGACATACGGACAGGGCAGCTTCCTCTGAAAGTGGACCCAATACGGTGACCACACTCCAGTGGAAAGTCACACTTCCAAGACTATCTGAGCAGCATGAATTGGGGGAAGGACACAGAGTTGGTTGGGAAGGGAAGTGGGGGTGAATCTAGGAAGATCTGGGGGAGGAAGGGTGAATATGATCAAAACATGTTGTACAAAATATTCAAAAAATTAAAAATAAGTTTAAAAAAAAAAACAGTCTGACCAAAAGCAGTTTAGGGGAGGAAAGGGTTTCTTTCATCTTACCACCTCCGAGTAATAAATAACTCACCATCAAAGAAGTCAGGGCAGGAACTAAAGCAAAAGCATGGAGGCATGTGGCTTGTGGCTTACTCCGTCTCACCATCAGCCAACTTTCTTAGAGCCCAGGCCCACCTGCATGGTGCTGCCTGAAATGGGCTGGGCCCTCCCACACCATCACCAAGACAGGCAGAGCCACAGGCAGGGCCACAGGCCAGTCCCTCAGATGAGCTTTTCTCTTCCCAGGTGACTCTAACTTGTATAAAGCTGACAATAAAGCCAGGACATTCTTTTACTATAAAAACTTCATGAAATTAATATCATGTTGGAACATGAAATTGGGGGTGACCTACAGCTGTGTTTTGGGGCCATGGTCACCTCATATTTGGCTCCATAAAAAGCTCTCTCTTGGTCTCTTTGAGGCAAGAGCTGTGGGGTTTTGTTTCATTTCTTTTGTGTTTGTTTGAGACAGGGTCTCTCTATGTAGCCCCGGCTTTTCTGGAACTGTCTATGTAGACCAGGCTGGCTTTAAACTCAGATCTGCCTGTCTCTGCCTCCTGAGTGCTGGGATTAAAGACATGTGCCACCAAAACTGGTTTTTTGTGTTTTCACATCATCAGAAGAGAAGAGAAGAAGGGGGAAGAGGATGAAGATTAAAAAGGAAGACTTAAAGCAAGCAGAAATTAATGTGTTAATCTACAGTAAATTACAAATACTTTTTTGCTTTAAAAAAAAAAAAAAGGTCTTGTTGAGGTAGGAGAATAGGGCAGAAAGTGAGATACAGAGGGCCTGCTACAAACTCTTACAAAATTAGTATATGGAAAAAAATGCAGTTGGCAAAAAGCTGGAACCATCTCCCCATCCCTTACAGGAGGCTAGACCAGGCTGGAGGCCCTGCACAGAGGCCCTCCAGAGTCTAAAGATGCCTGTGGCTCATTGCTCATTATATAATAACACAAAATACACAGCCCCAAGTGAGGATTTAAGATGGTAATTAGTCATATGAAACATGAAGCTGCATGCAGAACTACATGTAACAGATATATACATGTAAGATAAAGCCCATACTATACAAATGAGCCCAAAAGTCCAAGCTATGTGGCATAAACCCAATCCTGTGTACAGTGGGGCTGCCTGGCTGATAATTCTTTCTTCTGGGGCCTGCTCCTCCTTTAGAAACATACTTCCTCTTAACCTGTCCCTGCTCGGTTCCTTGTTCCAAGACACAGGCACTTAGACAGTCATCTGGTGATGACACCAGCAGACATCACTATTTCACAAATTTCTTAATATACCTTGACTATTCTTGTTTTCCAACACTCAGTTTACCCCACCCCTTGATTATTTGCTCCAGGAGACCACCTACAAATTCAAATGTCTATTCAAACACCTAATTTCAGAGCCAGAAGCCTCCCTCCCTTTTCTCTCTAATATATTTACAACTGCCTACAATGACTCTCCATTGGATGCTTTTCCAATAGCCAACTTTTAGCACATCATCAAGACAACCATGCCCACACAAAACCTCAGTACTAGATATCAGCAAAAATGGCAGGGTGAAGGATTTCATTGGGCTTTCTCCACAGAGCAACAAGTAAATTCACTTTCCCATAACTCTAGAAACTGACGGCCATAAACTGTCAAAATTCACTTTCCCATAGTTCTAGAAACTAATAGAAGCTAACCAAACCAAGCATTCAGTCAAGAGGAAGAGCAAATTCTGGACCTGAGGGTTGTGCCACTCTAAGTCTCACTCCGTCCCAGGCTCCCCAGAGAAGCAGAGGACTTCAAAGACCTCGGCCCAAAGTCCAGACACAGACACCAAGCACCAGGGAAAATACAACAGACCTCACTCTCAAAGAACTGGAGTTGTCTGTTCTGACCAGTACAGTCACTGCATGGGGGCAGCATAAAAGGACTGCCTTTCTCTTCCTTTCGTGGAACTTCCCCAATGCTGAGGGGAGCCACAGGGCAGTTTTGTGAGAAACATGTCAAGCCTATAAAGGCCACTGCTCCCTGCAGCAAGGGATAACTGCTGGGAGCCAGCACCAGGCTAACCAAGAACAGTGACAAAAAAGTCTCAGACCAGGAGGCGTGGAGTATGGCCTTAGAATGCACCTACATGTCTCTGCAATCTGATGTCATGCCGACATTTCTAAAAGGAATGTTCTAGAGTTGAGTCCAGTGCCACTGCTTAGAAAGGATTCCTCACAGAAAGGCTCCTAAAAGGAGTATTTACATTGTGCTTTTTAAGAGTAGATTAAGCCAGGCAGCGGTGGAGCACGCCTTTAATCCCAGCACTTGGGAGGCAGAGCCAGGCGGATCTCTGTGAGTTCAAGGCCAGCCTGGTCTACAGAGCGAGATCCAGGATAGCCAAGACTACACAGAGAAACCCTGTCTTGAAAAACAAAAAACAAAAAACAAAAAAAAAGAGTAGATTAATTATTTATCATTGTAATCCACCCAGACATTGGGATGATTAAAGAAGCTGGAACAAACTACATAAATAGTGTACAAGAAACTGCAGAACCCGGAAGACAGGCATGCTCTTTTGCTAAGAAAGAAACTTATTTAACGGAAAATGGGTGACTGCTATATACTATGTTCTGTTAGTATTTCAGCAAGCAGATTTCTTTATACTGCTGAATTAATAAAAACATTAAAGGAAAACCATATATATAAGACTTCATTTTTCCAATGAATAATTTTTTGCAACATATGTTAGCCACACCCCATCAAATCTTAAATTTTTAATATAAATCAACAGGTAATGGAAGTATACATTCAAGTTTAAGTTTCCTAGAGTATGTTTATTTCACTAAGTCAAGAGTTTTAGTAGTATATATGAAAATTTACTGAAAAAAATAACTATGGACAGATTTTTAAACTACAAATAAACACACAAACCAGCCTATAGAGATCTATGCAAATTATATCCAAGTCTATGCAATTATTCTTCTGAAGGCTAATGCTTCTGATGGGGACTGTGAGATAAGAGAACAGCCTTGAACAATAAAGAGAGTCACTTAAAAACTAGAAAGGTAATTGAAAGAAAAACATACAAATTTGAAAGCGTGAAGAACAATGGGGGAAGCTGCACACTTGCATACTACCTAGGCTTCAACAACAAACCAGCAGCCTCACAAAATGGCTAAAAGATCACATATATACACACCACAAAGAATCCAGGAAGCAAACACACCAAATCTGTCAAACATAAAGTATCAACTTTCTTGAACCATGTTGCCACACCATACCGTAAAATACAATATATTTCTTCACATACAGGCTTCATTAAAATGTCAGTTACTACACTAGCATTTAATAGGATTTAAGGGGTTTTCAATTTTCAGAATGTTAAACAAGTAAGTCTATAAACACCAAAAGAAGTAAGGCAATGTTAAAATAGAGCCTAAACACATACAGTGCATGTCTTCATTTAAAGATTATAGATCCCCACCCCTAAAACCACAACAAACCGGAGCTGAATCCCTATCACTAGTTACCACACACTTAAGTGTAGTAACACATGAAAGCCTACACTATCCAAGCGCTGCTTTATAGAAAATCCACTCACTAATACAGTAACATAGAAATCTGCCAAAAGCCTAGATACATGCCCCATTTGTAACAATTTTCAGAAAATCCTATGAATCAAATCTCTACAAGTTTAAATAAAACTGCAGAATAAAATGATTTATTCCTAAAAACTTTGTCAAAGTTAAAAAGCTCTGTGGAAAGGGGCCAAGGGAAAACCTTTGTGGAAATAAAACAATTGGTCTTACAGGAGTCCAAATGGACCAGCTTTAAGCCACAATCTGTACACTGTTTCCTAACAGAAATCTCTTCATATGAGTAGCTGGACAAGTGTCTGTCTTCTGTTACTTTTTATTGCTGCTTATATTAATTATAGCCACAGACATGGCAATGTGAATGTGTTATAAACTGGCAGTCAGTTAAATGACTTACAACTCATACTATCTAGGTTAATTAAACTAACAACAAAATGAATAAAAATCTTAAAAGATGCCTATCAGGAACAATCTGCAGCACTAGAGAAGCCGACACACACACACACACACACACACACACACACACACAATCTTTTTGGTCAAAAATGATATGATTAATATAAGCACTAGCTACCATTATAAGCTTATCAACCATTAACAAGGTAAAAACAACGGCAATAATTGTCCCTTGATATAATATGAGGAGATGACACTTTGTATCTGTGGTCTCCTCAAACATCACACTTCCTTATGTTCATGACAAAAGATGTCAGAAAATGCCAACAAGGGGGCAGTCTATAAAATATAACTGACTAGTACTCTTTCATATTATCAAAGTCATCACACAGGAAAAATCTGAAAAACTACCACAGTTCAGTGGAGGCTAAGGAGACACAGCAGCTAACTATCCTATGGTCTTCTTGATGGGATTATGAAGCAGAAGAGGTCATCACATAAAACCAGGCCAGCGTGAATAACGAACTTCAGTTAGGAGTAATGTATCAATGTTGCGTTAATACTCTTCATATGTGTACTGGCCTATTTCAAAAATGGCTACATAATCAGATCTTTAAAAGACTCCACGTGTCAAGCCGGGCGTTGGTGGCGCACGCCTTTAATCCCAGCACTCGGGAGGCAGAGGCAGGCGGATCTCTGTGAGTTCGAGGCCAGCCTGGGCTACCAAGTGAGTTCCAGGAAAGGCGCAAAGCTACACAGAGAAACCCTGTCTCAAAAAAAAAAAAAAAAAAAAAGACTCCACGTGTCTCCTGGGGAGATGGCTCAGGTAGTAAAGTGGGTTTTGCTCATGCATGAGGAACTAAGTTCTATCTTCCTCAAAATCCACGGAGGGAAAAAGCCAAGCAGAGCAGCACATAGCCAGGACACCAGTCCTGCAGAGGGAGAGACAGGATGATACCTGAAGCTCAGTGGCCAGCCAGTCCAGCTGAATGGGTGAGCCCCAGGTTCAGTCAAGTCCTGTCGCAATGAAAGTGGTGGAGGGCTGGAGAGATGAATCGGTGGTGAAGAGCACTGGCTGCTCTTCCAGAGGACCTGGGAGAGGGCGACCCACAACCGTCTGTTTCAGAGGATCTGATGTACTCTTCTGGCCTCCAGAGGCACCACACATGAAAGTAGTACATAGACAGACATGTAGGAAAAACACGCATATGTGTAAATAATAAAAATCAAAATTAAAAAACCAATGTGGAGAACTGGGAAAGGCACTGTGATACCCACTCTGCCCTCCAGACAGATGTGCATGTACACCTGCATAAGCAAGTGCACACAAGCTACTATCCAGCTGTGTTTACTCAGCAAAAACTCATCCCATTCTGAAATATTTGGTGTGCAAATTTACATTCACTATTGATAAGAACTCTTCCCTTAAGTGAATATTAATTTTTGACATTTCAGAATTTATAAAACAATAAGTGTTCACATAAATGATATATGCTTCAAAAGTATGGAGAGTATAACTCTAGAAAATAACATTAGTCACCATAAAAATGAAGAGATATGATGCTTACTGTTCACACATCAGCAATTATTTACTGTATGTACTCTCAATGTCAGATGTGAGGCATACAAAAGGACCTCACAATTTCTGCCTCAAAGTGGCTTATAATTTATTGGTGCAGCAGACAAAGGGGAAAGTAATTACCACCGAGGAATAATGAAAAGGAATGAGTGTATAATAATTGCTATAAATAGAAATGAACATGGAGTTCAATGGGAACAGTTCAGCTGAGAAATGAGACCTGGTGCAGGAAAGGTCTCCAGAACAAAGTGCCATCTAACCTAAGTCTAAAGGGGTAAGGAGAGGGTAATAGAAAGAATCAGCGAGAGGGGGACAGTGGGCATGGGCTGGAGGAGTGTGGACTGGGAGGGAACAGATGGTAACAAGGCATAATGACACATGTGAAGTGTCATCATGAAATGCATCACTTCGTATGCATGCATGCTAATCTAAAGGTTAACTTAAAATTCAAAGATAAGGAGTGGACCTAAAAACAGAGATCAGTACATAGAGATGTTGCAAGCTACCTTGTCCAAGGGAGTGTCCACAACCAATGTGAGTACTGAGCACTTAAGACACAATTACTGAGACAATTGGAGGAATAGGATCCCTTTTGCTTTGTCTTAATTTTACTTTAATTTTAAAACTGGAACATTCTGACATAGTAAACTTAGAAACACATCACAAATTTGACTGAGCTTTCTACTAAGATACAAAAGCAATTCAATGCAAGAGAAACAGCCTTCCAACAAGTGAGACTGAGAAACTGGACATCCAGAAGAGTAAAGCAAAAAAACCTTGAACTACACCCTGCACTGCACACACAAATTAATTCAAAATGAACTGCATCAAACGTAAGCTAACACACCATCAAAAAACAGCAGCAGCAAATCTTCAGGGCAGATGAAAAGTTGATACACTAGAGACAAAGCCTGATCCATAAAAGAAAAACCTGATAAACTACACCATCAAAACTAAAAACTTTTGCTCCAAAAAGACTCTAAGAGGATGAAAAGCAAACTGTAGAAGAAAACAATGCACACCACATACACAGCAGGACTGGAATCCAAAATGTAAAAACTGAAGGGTGGAAAAACAATCTAGAAAAGGGGACAAAAGATAGGAGCAGACACTTTACCAAAGGAAACATGCAGATGGCCAATGCATATAAAAACACGCTCATTGTTTTTAAAGTTTGACACAGTGAGCAATATCCCTAAGGTGATTAATCTTGATTTTCAACTTGATGGGACTCAGAATTATTTAAAGACAGACCTATATATAACAAAGGTACAGCCAACATTATAATTAAAAACAAACAAACAAACAATAACAAAGAAAACTTGAAGCATTTCCATGGAAACCAGAAACAAGACAAGGGTAAGGATGTGAGATGCCCTGGGTCCAATACCCAGCACCACACACCAGTATTTCATTCATAAAACCATAGCACATTTCCCTCTTAAAAAATTACTGTTATCAAGTGTTGCATTATATAACTATCATTCATATTCTGGTTTATAGAGAATAATTCACATCACATCCAGTTTAAAATGTGTCATGAATTTTTGTTTGAGGATTTTGAGGTTTTTTTCCCTTTTTTTTTTAAATTGGGCATACACCTTTATTTATTTTTATTTTAAGTGTATGATGTTTTGGTTGCATGTCCACTGCCCAAAGAGGCCAGAAAAAGGAGTCAGATCATCTGGAACTGGAATTACAGATGGCTGTGAGCCACCATGTGGGTGCTGGGAACTGAAACCTTGTCTTTGGCAAGAGCAGCCAGTGCTCTGAACAGTTTACTCATTCTGTTGGTTTTTCCCAGTGCTGGGGTTCCAACAGCACGCTGGATGAGTGATCCACCAGAGTCAAGTCCCCATCCTGTGTTTCTTCATTTTGCCAAAGTGGTAAGAATTTCCTAAGGCAGCTGAATTGGTGCTTCTGTCACAGTCTAGTCAGTGGGACATGAGACCCAGCATCCAAGGTCTTGATTTGGTAAGTAGTTAAATTCAGGAGATGACCACTGACAAGCCCCTCGTGGCTCCATGTAACTGGCACTGCTTTCTAAGATGGTGTACAAGGCAGTGTTGATACAGCAGGTCCACTCAGACACATGCAGCTCCAGGCACAGGGCACATGGTCTAAAATAACTCAAGCATGGGGCTTGACTGCTCTATCAGCTACTCAGGCTTCACACCTTTGGGCTGTAACATGCAATATGTGTTGACCTATAGAACATACAAAGCAGCCAATCAGCGCACTGCATGGAAGCATGGCAAAGTACAGGTTAGGTACATGTGAAATACGTAAGGCAAATTGAGAATACACAAAATACAATAAAGAGTTTGCTCCTGTGACAATAATTTTGTCATTTAATAGTTGATACATTGCAACTGTTTACTTATTGTTTGAAAATGCTTTTAATTTTGTAATTTGGGGGGGACTAAAGCTAGCCACCAAGGTTTATTCCCTTATTTGGCTTCTTCCTTTCCCTGAGGCTTACCATCAAGGTCCAGTATCAAAGTGCTGAAGTCCAGCAATCAAAAACCCCCTTTTGGCTGCCCTAACACGTCCAATCAAAATTAACCAACTCATCCTAACATCCTCCTTTAACTTTATAAACTGCCATTTGCCTATGGGACACATCTGTCTCCCCTCTATCCAGAGGCAGTTCTTTGTCCCTCAAGGCAAATATCCCTTCTCCCTTTCCCTTGTTCCTTCCCCCTTCTCCCTCATCCTCTATCTCCTGTCTTTGTCTCTTATTCCTTGCCCTTTACCTCTTTCGGGCAAATAAATCTCCTTTGTGCTGAGAACTTGGTCTTGGGGTGTCTTGTGTCGATTCCAATCCTTTCAGGGATTACTTACAGGAGCAGAAAGACAACCGGATCACCAAAGCTCACCCCAGCAGGGATGACAGCTCACAAAAGTTGGGAACCTGGAGCACACTGCACAGCCTGCAGACAGATCAACAGGTTGAAGAGTATCCGTCCCAGGTGCCCCAGTTGGTCTAAACCTCTTCCAGGAAGCTCGTGCAGCTTCTGCTCCTTCCAGACAGCCGTTCTAGTCTTAGAATCCTCTTTGCCGCTCAGCTTCACTTCACCTGAGGTGGGCTCTCAGCTTTTATTGCTTACTCTGGCAGGGAGTGGCCTAGTGAATCTGGTCAGTTTCAGGGGCTTCCTGAAGCTATTTTGAGTTGTTTACCTTCCTGCTTGAGGAGCATTCCATTCCAAACAGGATGGAATGTTTCAATCTCTTGGGGCAAACTGTCATACTACAGCCACAAATAGGACTCTCCCATATTACACTGGGAAACATACTTTTTAAGAATCAGATCAACTTACCAGCTTGGCTTCTAAGTTATTTTCAGTCATTTTTATCCTTGGGCTTTTTGTGCGTACATATAAAAAAATCAGTAATTGCTAAATTGATAGCAAAAAGAGTCACTTGGCAAATATTTAAATGATATATTGTATTAGCAATACAAAATGCTTTAAATAAAAAACAATTAATTAGTTCTAATAATATCTTGATTTATTTTATCAAACTCATAGAGTTGCATTAAGGCTGTTGGAAATAGTATTGTTAATGCTGCTGTAAATTGAGTTTTTATAAGTTTAGGGGTGAAGATAAAATTATTTGGTGTTAAAGTTATAAAAACAACACACATTAAAAGCAGAATGCCAGAAGAAGTAACAATGTTCCTACTAAATTGAGAGCAGTTAGAGAGGAATGTATTTGATCTGAGTTGCACTGTATGTATAATTCATACTGTGCCCAAACTGTCACAGACCCAAACAATCTATTGTCAAATTGACACTTTCCTAAAAATCTGTCCTTTATTACAGCACAAGTAATCTGTCAATATTTTGCACCAAGGCTGCAGTGGCATGTCAGCTCTTCAGCAGGGTGACAGATCCTACAATATCCGCAGAACTCATGTGCAGACCAACCTAAATGACCTACAGTAAGACTGGGTGTTAGGGTCCATGAGAAGTCCCATGGAAGACCACAAGACATGTATGCAATCAACAAGAACATTTAATTCTTGAGAGCAAAAATTCCAGCATGCAGGAGTCAAACCATCTGACAGTGGCAAAATGGCGACCCAAGAATTGCCCGCAGACTCCTTTTAAGCACAGCTAGGGGAATTCCACTTGTGGTTAAGTGTACTTTGAAGTGATTGACTATAGACCCTGAGAAGACCAGGCAAACACCATGACAGGCTCCTAATAACTCAGTTAAAAACTAGGCCTCAGTTTCCGCCTCTTGAAACTGAACAGGCAGTTTCTGACAGGGCCATGAACAAAGGACAATCGATCTTCAATGTCCCTAACAGCAGGGATGAGGGAGATATAAGAGCCCTAAGCCAGCCCCACAGTGAATAGCTCAAGCTAATAACTAAATAAAGACAGAGCCTGGGACTTGTCAGACTTGCCTAAACATGGTAAAACTGTATCCTTAACCAGCCCCTGCTAGCCCTAGACAATTAGAATGTAGTAATATGATTGCCACTTGCCTAAGCCAATCATATCTGAGACTCCCTTTAGCTGTGCTGAAAAGGAGCCTGTGAGCTTCTCTCAGGGTTGCCATTTTGCCTTTGTGTCAGATGGGCAGCCCCAACATGCTGGTACCTTTATTCTTGCGATAATAAATGCTCTTGTTGATTGCATATGTGGATGGTGGTCTTTTGTGGGATTTCTCCAAGACCCTAACAACCCTTACTGGTACAGGAGTCATTTTATGATTGGCTCATGACATCTATTCACCAACTGTGGTTGCAGTATCAGGGGTCTGTTTGACTGAAAATAGCAAGAACAGTTCCTGCTTGTGGCCAGGTAGGACCCTGACTAGCTACCAGACTGGACGTACTTCCTGAGGGTCTGACTGAAGCCAGATATGAGTCAACACAGGATGGTGGGGTAATATGGAGCAGAGGTCTTAGCAAACTGACCCCTTGGGAAAAAACAAACAAACAAACAAACAAAAAAACTGGCCCTGTTAGGGTCAATCCTGTTATAAGAGGAAGTGGTGACTTCACTGGGTATTTTGTAATCTAGCACCCTAAATTTTAGTTGCATTTTGTTCAAATCAGTGGCCACTACTTAACCAAAGTATTGGACAAATACAGAAACAAAAAGATGATGATTCCAACAGCCGGTGTTTAAGAGAAAGCTTTTAAGCTGCAGACTGAATCACCACCACGGGCCAACCAGTTATAAAAGCACAGTTTATGAGGCTTAATCTTGAAAAATTCTATAACTGCACATTCAGCCTCTGGGAACAGTATAGGGGATGGGAGTCGGGCTCCTGTTTAAAATGGGACATGCTCACACAGATGCCAAAATAGAAGAAAACTGAAAAGGCATGTGATTTGGAGCATATGACTCTGGCAAAGCAGTCATAATAATCCTAAATAGAGACAACTGTTCAGACAAATTGTTTTGCAAAACTTCCAAAGAAAGCTCATCAAATTGGAGGCAAAAAGATAATGCCTGTAAAAATATTTAAGTTTGGGCTGGAGAGATGGCTCAGGAGTTAAGAGCTCTCACTGCTCTTCTGAAGATCCTGAGTTCAATTCACAGCACTCACATAGCAACTCATAACTGTCTGATGCCCTCTTCTGGTGTGCAGATGTCCATGCAAAGTACCCATCTACATAAAATGCTGTGGAATAATCCTCTTGTACACTGTAAAAAATTGTCACTCAAATTGCTTTAATAAAACGCTGATTGGCCAGTGCCAGACAGGGCGACCAAACTAAGAACGCTGAGGAGAGGAAGGAGGAGTCAGGAGTCGCCAGCCAGACAAAGAGGAAGCAAGATGAGAATGCCACACAGAAAAAAGTTACCAAGTCATGTGGTTAGACATAGATAAGAATTATGGGTTAAGTGTAAGAGCTAGTTAGCAACAGGCCTGAGCTACAGGCTGGGCATTTAGAATTAATATAAGCCTCTGTGTGGTAATTTGGGAAGCAGCTGCTGGGTATTTGCTGGCAGGACAGAAACTTCCACCTACAATGAAATACATAAATAAACACATCTTTAAAAAATATTTAGGTTTAAATGCTTAATACTTAAACACACCAAAGAAGCTGATACGAAAACATCTATTGATGCAGAATTTGCCTGAGCTTCTCTGCCTTTCCCAGTAGCCTCGTGGAAGACAATTTTCCATTACTCATAAAATGTACCTTCAAAAATAGCTACAGGCAATTTTAAGAAATTTTTAAAATAAAACTATATTGCAAAATGTATATTCTTCAAGTGGAAAAAAAGAACAGTATTATAGGAGTAGTTAAAAGTATAGAGGTGTGGCCTATAAGTAATTATTTTATAATTTTTTTCCATGATCATGTAATCATAAATTTTTACCATAAAGTACCCAGTTATGTTTTCATAACTTGAAAATTTACTTTCAGTAACAATCATCCTAATTAATTACATTATAGTTCTAGCAACAAAGCCGTTTTCTAAGCCAACTGATATGTATTTCAAACGCAGGTAAATGATGTTTTTGTGCTTGTTCCATTCCCTATGTGCATCCCAATCTGATAACAAATTATGCAAAAAAAAAATGATGGAAGAGGGAGACAGAAGACATGTCAAGGAGGGAAGGGATGGGAGGGCGGTAGAGCAGACGGTTATGACAGCAGTTGGAGGGGGTGGTTTGAATGAGAATGGCCTCCATACGCTCATACAAATAAAAACAAATTTAAAAAAACAGCCCTATCTTGTTAGGGTTTGCTTCTCTTGTATTATTAATTAACTATTAATCAAGACCAAACACAGTCCGTCAGTCCTGACCACAAGTCCTTGGTCTGCTGACACCTGCCACCCTTTTCTTAGTATTTTGTTGCTGTTGTATGCTTGATTTTTACTACCTCCAGCCATCAGTGTCTAGGGTGGTACCTCAAATGTAGTAGGCATTGACATAAAAATACACTGAATTAGTTTTTTAAATTAAGACCAGGAGAATATAAAGAAGACTTTGACAACAGTACAAGAGAAAGAAGGCAAAAATCAAAGTAGTAATGAAACCATAAAATGGCTATGAAAAATTCTAGCTAACTTAACACTAAAGATCATGCTGAACCAATTATTAAGTTTTAAAATAAAATCATTTCACACACTAGTTTTTTTCACAATTATCTAGAGATAACAAGTAACTCTTCTCAATTTCTCTAAGAAAAAATGATTTACCAAAACAGTTACATAAAATGCTATTCAAGGATACTCATGAACCCTTCAAAATGGATTAAAACTAAAAGGACTAAGAAAGAGCAACTTCATTTTAAAGTCAGTAAATGCACGTAAGATATGTAAAATAGCAACAACATATGTAACTTTAATAATTCAGGAATACTGGTACTTGGAATAGGAAAGATAAATATTACAGATAAAAATTGAAACAGTTACTGACTTCCAGGCTGTAAGTCTTTCTATACATAAGGGTTTTCTGCCACCGTGTGGAAGGCTGTGACATTACACATAATTTAAAAACTATACTTTATCTTCTTAGAGCTATTAGTTTATCCCCATGTTCAAATATTTGAACAGCTAAATCCAGTTGTAAACTACTTCAAAGCAAATGTTAAATTCTACATAAACCTGTGTACAGGCTTCATTACTCTTCTTTCTGAAGAAAACAGTGTTGATTGTAACATAAGGATACTATGTGCCCAACACTCAATTTCAGGTTTTCCCCCTATTGCTTTTGGGGGGGGGGGTACAGGGAGGGGAGGCGTCTCTGTGTAACACTCTGGCTGTCCTGAAACTCGCTTTGTAGAACAGGCCAGCCTTGAACTCACAGAGATATGCTTACCTCTGCCCAGGATTAAAAGCATGCACCATCACTGCCCAGCTCCCATATTCCTCTTTAAATACTTTTATTTCTCCCTACATCGGGCACTTAAAATACTAAATTAGACAAAAGAAAAATTAATTCTATACTACTCAAACCTATCTTGAATAATTAGGAATCTTATTTATTTTATGTGTATGAGTGTTTTGCCTGTATTTACGTACGTACGTGTGTGTGCGCGCGCGCGCATGCTCATCATGTGTTTCTGGTGCCCTTAAATATCAGAAGAAACGTCATATCGCTAGAACTGGAGTTACAGATGGTTGAGAGCCACCATTTTGGTGCTGGGGATTGAACCTGGGTCCTTTGGAGGAGCAACCAGTGCTCTTAACCACTAAGCCATCTCTGCAGCCCCCTTGGTACCAGTTTTTATAAAGACTACATATGTATTAATTGCCATACAGCAAGAGACTAAACACTGACCAAGGAATTGAAGTGTTTGGGGAAAGCCCAGTATTATGCAAAACATAACTGTGTTCTCATACTTACGAAGAACAGTTTAAGAAATTAAGCCTTGATGTAAGTTCTCAATCTTTATAAACGCTACAGTAAACACAATTGATTAGTTAGCTTTTGTGCAACTGTGGATGTTAGCATGGTCACTGGCTTTTCTCCTAAGGGAAGAAAGATTTTTTGCTGAACCTATTGTGTAGATAAAATCCACTTCTAGTCATTTTAAAGCACAAACACAAGCCAGGCACTGTTCTTGTCCTCATGGAACAACCACGTACTGAGGACAAAGTGTACACACAACTGCAACACAATGTCCGAAGCCGTGACGACCAAGGGAAAGGAGTGCTTCAGGAAACGAGAAGACAAAGACATCTGGTTGTCACTGGTAGACCTAAGAAGACAGCACAGGATTATAGGACTGGTGCTGTTCTGAAACCATTTTAGACTCTGACTATGAAGAAAAATCAAACCATTTAGGCCAACTGATTTGTGAGAAACAAAACTACTGGGTCAATTACCGAGCAAGATTCTCAAATGAGTAACTAAAACAGAATCTATAGCAGCAAGCACTCACTGACAGGAGGGAAATGCATTGGGGTGAGACTTCATACTTTCAAACTCCAGGGTCAAGAGAGGTCAATAGGAAAACAGAAACCTGTTGAGATCAATCCACATGAGTCTGTTTAATGGGTAATTGGGATTTATTAACATAAATTAGGAAAATATAGCCATGGATACAGAACTGAGTAAACAGCTGAAGTCGTCCTCTGTTCTGCTGGGAGCGAATGCACCTGGCCAACTGGTGTCTGATCACATCAAGAAGCAGAATGTGACCCCTCCCTTTTTCCTTTTAAGAGGTCACATACTCAGGCAAGAGGTCACTTACCAGACAAGAAGCACCGCCTCTTTCAGGCTGGATAGCCCAAGGTTATGGGCGGAGTAAATACCACTACAGAAACCAATTTTCAAAGAGGCAGTAACATGATCAAAGTCACAGTTAATGACAGGTAAAAGAAAGTATTGTAAGATGTTTATAAACTTATATTTAAGATACTTATAAACTGACCACAGACGTTTGGAGGTAACAGCAATTGGGGTGCGAACGAAAGGTCAGAATTCTGAGACCATAAAGGAAAAGGAATCAACAAGATTTCACTAGTTGGATATGGAAGAGAAAGAAACATGAGTAATAAAACTGATAATTTGCTTCCCTTTCAGGACCCTCAAATCTCTTTTTTGTCAATTCCATCTTCTTATTAACCCTCTTCCTACTTCACATAAGAGACAAAAATCACTAATGCTCACTAGACACTGTCCGCAGGGCACTGACCAACTAGCATGCAAATACTATCTTATTTGAGCCTTACCCTTGAATGTCTTATTGAGAGTAATAATGTGCCTTGAAATGGTCTGATTATCCAATAACACATTCAGTGACTACCTGTTAACCAATGTCAAATAACCACTGACCTTGAGATTCTCCAACTCTGTATCACAAGTGGCTAGAAGAATAGGCTACCAAAATATACATAAAAATACAAAGTATGTGTTAATGGACTGCTCTTGCTTTTAAGACTTCTAGTCAATAGTAAATCATTAGTAATTTAATTTGGGAAATTCCCAAAGTTCTATGTGGATTTTTGACCAGAGGAGGATAATGCCCCTAGAAGCCTACCTTGTTCAAGAATTATTTATACTTCTAAAAGAAAGTAAGAGATAATAGAGTCCAAAATCCAAAAGGTAAGAAATAGTAGGTTCCTAGACAAGCCTACAAAAAATAAGACAACAACAACAAAAAAAAAACTTCCACTTAACCCACAGCACAATTAAATTTACCATGACAATCACATTTTATCTTTTTTATTATAATCTATCATACTTATGCTATATTAACAAATAGTTATCATGGTGGTATATACCTTAATCCCAGCACTTGGGAGGCAAGGACAGACTGATCTCTCCAAGTTCAAGGTCAGCCAGGCTTATACATCAAGTTCCAGGTTAACCAGAGCTACATAGAGAAACCCTGTCTTAACCTGTCTTTAAAAAGAAAGAAAGAAAGAAAGAAAGAAAGAAAGAAAGAAAGAAAGAAAGAAAGAAAGAAAGAAAGAAAGAAAGAAAGAAAGAAAGAAAGAAAGAAAGAAAGAAAACAGAGAGAGAGAGAAGAAAGAAAGCTGTGCTGAGTGTGGTGGTGCAGTGGTGCACATCTTTAACTCCAGCACTCAGGAGACATAGGCAAGCATAGCTCCATGAGTTTGAGGCCAGCTGATTTATTACATAGTAAGGCCCTATCTTTAAGAATAAAGCCAGGTGATGGTAGCTCACGCCTTTAGGGAGCCAGAAGAAGATCATGGGAGATCTAGTCTACAGAGCGAGTTCCAGGACAGCCAGAGCTATACAGAGAAGCCCTGTCTCAAAAAAAAAAAAAAAAAGTCATTTAAATGTTATTTAAAAAAAATTTAAGAAAAGAAGGAAGAGAACAGTTGTTTATGACTAACTATATTTCTATATTCAAACTAAGAGAAGGGTAAAATTACCATTTACATCTAAATATTAAAATAATAAATAAAATATAAAAAAAATAAGTTACTTTTAGTAAACTTAGATACATATTCAAAAGTACCATATATATCCAATTCTGTAACTGCAGACTATACACAAAATTTTAAAGAAAAAGAAATTATCGAGATACAGGAATCCTGTTGTTTTCTAAAGACAAAACATAAAACCCCTAATCAATACTTCACACTCTGTACAATTTCACCCTCATCCCTGATACTATATAAATATATTTAGTTTTAAAATATACTGGAATAAATAGTCTTGACGTTCCTTTAACTCAGGCCCATGAGAATATTTTCATAGCATTCAGGTTAAAGGAAAGGAGTTGAAATAATGTGGTATGTCTAAATTAAATAGGAAAGGAGTTGAAATAATGTGGTATGTCTAAATCAAATAGGAAAGGAGTTGAAATAATGTGGTATGTCTAAATTAAATAGGAAAGGAGCTGAAATA
>CABHPR010137521.1:18689-33877 GCA_902168415.1 Peromyscus melanophrys | reverse complement strand
GAAGGCACGTGTATGGAGGAGTTCTATGCAGACAACAACAGTGTAGCCCCCAGTAACAGCCTGGGCTGAGAGATGGAGAGGGGATGGATACAGAGAGCAAGACAAAGTCCAACCTGGACGAAGGTGTGAGATCAGGAAAGCCATCTGTGTTCCCATCCATACTCCATTGTAGCAACTAAAGGGGGTTCTTCTGCATAAATATGTATATATCACATAGATGTTAGCCTCCATTTTCATTTATCTAAAACTTCCTACTTTCCTGAAGCATATTTTAGGCCTTTGTACCTTAACATTTTCTTTCTGGGAGTTGCTGTTTTGTTTTTGTTTTTTTTTTTAAAGGTAAAATTCACCAAACATTACACATTTTTAAATGATAATGACTGGGTATTTAGCACATTTGCGATGTGGATAAACCATCCCTTTTATCCTGGTCCAGGACAGTTTCCCTGACATTTTCCAGTTCAGTCGTTACTTTCTCTTCCCAACAGTTTACAGGGGTTCTCTACTCTGACATTTCATGTAAACAGAATACAATGTATGACTGTTCTGACTTCTGCCACTTAGCATCATCTTCTCAAGATTCCTCCACTGTTGCAACATGTATCAGTGCATCATTTTTTCCTATGGCCAATAGTATGCACCACATATTATTTTTAACTGCGTCAATGTGCCTCTCTAACACATTGTGGTAATTTTATGAACAACCACGGTTCATTCTCACACCTCAGGAGGTAGAATGGTTCTTTCTTTTTCCTTCTTTAACAGGCCTTGGAATGGACCCAGTGAATTATACCTGCTAACCAAGTGCTCTACCACTGAACTGAGTCCACAGTTCCAAAATAGTAATAATTGAGTAATGCCATTAAATATTTATTCATTAATTACAGCTGTAATTCTAGAATAATATGTATAGATTGTTTTATGCTTTGTTTAAATCACATTTAAATAAGAATCTCAAATTGTGATAAGTCTCCTAATGTTTTAATGTATATATTCTTTGATGTGTAGAGATGCAATCATTAGGTTAAGTATATTTATGTATATCTTCAAAACTGAAATTTTTTATTTAAGGCATAACTCTAGAAATATCTTGCAGCAAAATTGCCTTCCCATTGATATAAGTGTTAGGTAGGGTCACATTTAGGACTAAGTTAAACTGTCCCAATTAGAGCTATCTCTAGCATAGGTACAGTCATGAGTGAGCAGACGCACTTCATTCTGCCTGTCAGAGCAACAGGTTATCGATTTGCTTGCACATGAATAAATACACGTATCAGTGAACCAAACCATGAGAGCACAAATGCATGTCACGAAGGATGGTTAAGAGGTATCAACTCTCCTGAAGCACTGTGTGTCTTCTTTCTGGAAGGTTCAGAGGAATTTCTGAAATGCCATCCTGGGGTGAACCTATTAGGAGTCACTCTGAGATTTTATCAAACAGTCTCATGATTCCGTGGGATGAGATATGATTGTCTTTGGCTGGTTCTCAGGTCAGAGATTATGGAAATAATAAATATATGGGGGTTAGTGTGACGGGAAAGAACTGAAGAAGCAATACTTACTTTAACTCGTAGTGATCCCACCCCAATGCTAGCCGATGACTTCTAGTGTTTCTCATAGTCTATGTAAAAGTCCAGTGAACTGTAGGCATGCATCACTAAAGATCAGGACAGTTGCTGAGAAATATGCCTTTTCTCCATCATATGAACATCACAGAGTATGCTTCTGAAACCTAGATGGACGAGGTTTGATATTTTGCACGGCCTCTTCATATGTATGATGAAGATGGAGTTTACTGAAGATGTGTGAGGCCCCGGCTGGCAAACCCACCACAATAAACCCGTTTTTATACAAGCAGAATTACACTTTCAATAACAATGAACAGTCTATTGTAGCAAATACACAAACTAAACCCAGTTGCTTACTGTCTTTATTAAATCTTAGGAATTGGGGCTGAGGAGACAGTACAGCAGTTAGGAGCACATTCTGCTCCTACAGAGGACCCGAGTTTGGTTCTCAGCACCCATATGGGGTAGCAGCTTGTAACCACCTACCACTCCAGTTCAGGAGCATCAAAGAGCATGGATTGCATCTATAAGAGATCCAAAAAACAAATCTTTTCAAATAAAGGAGTTAGGAATTGGACATAATTGCATACTGTATATTTTTATAGAAAGCTTGCTGGGTCTATTTATACTAAAATTACCATAAATCTGGCCCAATATGCTGAATTTTGATTACAATGGCTACTTTGTATTAGCTGATAGAAAATGTTCAACTCCATTCTAATCATACAGTACCACTGCCAATTATGAGGCTCATCATTGGTTGAAATGTTCCCATGTGCAGGACCAAAGTTGTTGTTACCTCTGTCTTATAGCTGAGGAAACTGTGTAAAGAGAGGGAAAAGTCAAGTCTACCCTTACACATGCTCAGTTATGGACGTGAAAATTCACATGCAGGGTGTAGGAGTAAAATAAGGGCAGATTTGGGACACACAGAGGCCAAGACCCTGGGAACCTCTGAGGGGACCCTGTAGTGAGAGGCTCTCACCAATGCAAGTGTGAGGAGGAAGCAGTTACTCTTCTCTCCTTGGCTGTGAAGCCACATCTGAGTCAAAGCAGACCTCAGACTGGGCTAAAGGTAGTTCAAAGTTGCAAATTCTTTGCCCAGTTTCTCATTTCCTGCTCCTACAGGAAATCTGTGTTATGTCCCTGGAGGGTGTATTTTGCTTTGGGATTTAGGAAAGGGGGTGTTCCTGCGTTCACTTACACTTAACAACAGGGCAGATGAATGGGATGGGGATAACACTGGCTAAGCATCAGTCACACGCTGGTCAAATTAGTGAATTTGCCTTCATTTTACCCCAGAAGAATCAGTGAAGGTAATGACTGGGCTAATAAGGGGGCTGCACTAGCAATTCAAACTAGTATTCACACCAAAAGTCTAGGCACCACCCTGGTCCACAGTGAGTTTCAGGCCAGCCAGGGATGCACATTGAGACCTGTTGCTAGAATTTTCCTGTGTCCCAGCATGCCGGTGATCAGGACAAATCTCTCTCATCCGCCAGTCCTACAGCCCCTCAGACCCAAGTAAACACACAGAGGCTTATATTATTTACAAACTGTATGGCCATTTGCTCAAGCTTATTACTGACTAGCTCTTACACTTAAATTAACTCATAATTCTTATTTATGTTTAGCCACGTGACTTGGTACCTTTCCCCAGTTCTGCCTTCACATCTTTCTTCTCATGGTGGCGGCTGGCAGCATCTCCTAACTCAGCCCTCCTGTTCCCAGAATTCTCCTCTTTTTGTCCCGCCTATACTTCCTGCCTAGCTACTGGCCAATCAGCACTTTATTTATTAACCAATCAGAACAACACATTCACAGCATACAGATATCCACAGCGCTTCCCCTTTTCTTTTTTTTTTTCAAAAAGGAAGGTTTTAACTTTAACATAGTAAAATTATATATAACAAAACAGTTATCAAGCAAGAATTATAGTTATAATATTTAGTGTATTTGTATTTGACAAAAATTAAAGGAAATATTTTATCTATCTTATATTTGTAAGTTTAAGGTTTAAGATCTAACTTATCTTTTATCATAACTAAGGAAAATTATAACTATCTAGTCTTTAACTACATTAAAGACCTCAGAAGGATATAATATTACCTGAGAAATGGGAGAAGGACGCAAGCAACTTTTGGGAGTCTTGCGAGAGTAGACAGAGACAGCTGGCTTTAAAAAAAAAGTCTAGTGTTGTGGAATGTTTCTTTAACTATGTAAAGATGTGTTGTATTTGCTTAATTATGTAAAGATGTGTTGCTGTTTTACCTTGCCTGCCTAAGGCACCTGATGGATCTAACAAAAAGCTAAATGGTCAGTAGCAAGGGAAGAGGTATAGGTGGAACTTCTAGGCAGGGAGAATAAGTAGGAGAAGGAATTTAGGCTTAAGGGAGAAGAAAGAAAAAAGGTACATGCCAGGGAGGTATCAGCAGCCAGACAGACAGACATGGAGGAAGCAGGACATACAAAATGGAAGAAAGGTAAAAAGCTCTGAGGCAAACTGTAGATGAATAGAAACAGGTTAAAATAAGTTAAAAGAACTAGTGGGACAAGCCTAAGCTAAGACCCAGCATTCATAATTAATAATAATAACTCTCCATGTCTTTATTTAGGAGCTAGTTGGTGGCCCAAAGAAAATGCCAGCTATACTCTAGGCTTTATTATCTACTGTGGATTTGAATATTACTAGCTTTTATAGTGAAATAGAAAAGAATAAATAAGTCTTGAGTGTGATAGTATGAAAGGATAGGAGTCCAAAGTCACGGTAACAACTAGGGGAAGGGTGAGTATATGGTTTGCTGAATCAATAGAAAATGAGACCAAGACAGACTGAAGGCAGGGTTCTCACCTATGTTCTTCGTTCACAGTGACTGTGCAGGAGTGACGCTCCTCTCCACAGGTGAGGTGTCATGTGCATTCACTTGATTTGTTTGGCTTAAAGACTTCTCCATATTTAGGAAGCAGAAGTCTAACTTGATGTATAATGAGATTGCATTGTACCTTTGAACACAGTTCCAGCCACCCAACTTCAAGTAAAACACACCTGCTTTGTAATGGGAGGTCCTCTCCAGTCCTCTGCTTTCTGCCTGTGGCTTCTTTTCTCTGTCTACAACACACACCACCTATGCTGGGGGCCAGAGCATTCTGATCTTTTTGCTTCAGGCTTAGGTCTGTTATACACTACAACCAAAGGCAGGAAGATCTACAAAATTAGTTTTAGAATGTTTTTATTCTGTGTGTTTGAGTGTCCTGTATGTATGTCTGTGTGCCTTTTGTGTACCTGGTGAGCAGGGAGGCCAGAAGAGGGTACTGGATCCTGCAGCACTGGAGATCCAGATCTTTGTGGCCACATGGGGGTGCTGGGTCCTCTGGAAGGGCAGCCATTGATCAAACTGCCTAGCTGTCTCTCAAGCCCCTACAAAACTAACTTAGCTGGACTTTTTAAAATGTACTTTAGTTTTTGTGTATTATGCATGTGCATATGGACATGTTGTGTGGACTTTGTAAGGACAGGAACATGTTGATTAAGTTCAGTCAACATCTGATATATGTTGTTCTGTCTTAGCAATGTGGAAAATGAGACAGAGCAAAGACCCAGAGAATGAAATTCAATGGCTCCAGTGACACTTGTGGCTTGAATAGAAACACAAGGGCTTATTGGAAGCAGCATTCTCAAGGCCTGGACTCAGCTACAGATGGTTACACAATTCTCCAGACTGTTACATAATGCCCCAAAGTACAAACCGTGCTTAGAAAACATCCAGAAATTTTCTTGAAAGAATGCATAGTGTAGAGCCCTAATTTTTTATGATTGTCCAATTTCTTTTTTATGCATTTAATTCATTCTTTGAAAATTTTATACATGTGTATAATGCATTCTGTCTGCTCTCATTCCTTCCATCCTCATCCTCTTCCCATCTCCTCCTCCCACAAGTCCATTTCCACACTCAGGCCTTTTTGTTTAGTTTTGTGACCCACTGACTTTAACCAGGACCAGCAGTGTGGCTATGGGTTTGGCGTTGTCCATTGGAACCTGGTGTGCTCACCATTATGGGTCTCACACACAACTGAAGACAAATACCGTCCCTCCTCCAGAATTCATCTGTTGCTAAGAGTTCAATCCGTGAGTCTCTTCCCAAAGGCAAGATTAGCTGTTGGCAGGTCCAACTGTGTGCCAGCCCAGTGCAAGCAACTGCAAGTGCTGTGAGATCATGTTTCAAGTGCAGTTTTTAAAGAAATGTGTTTCTACACAACCAGGGGGATTTCTGAAAAGAAAGATGCATGACCATGTTTTAAGTATCTGTACTTTTAAATGTGTGATTCGAAGTTTAGTGTTTTTTAAGAAGACATTTAGAAGTATACTTTGCTTGTTTGTCTTGTGACTGGATATTCTGTACACTGTACTGGAGGCTCTACCTCTGTTACTTCTGGCCAGAGAAATGGAACGGCAAAGTCCAGCAGAAGGCAAGGGAGGGTGAAGCTGACGCTAACCAGTGAGGTGTGTGAAGTATTAGGGACTAAAGCTCAGACATCACCAGCTTTCTGTTGTTAGTGGCTGAGGGCCATGTTACAGAGGAAATGAACTTCCCTTCCATCATATTTTATCCAGTGCTCTTCATTAGAAACCACTTCCTCCTACTTATCAATATGAGGATCCAGAGCCTGGCCTATGACTCCAGGAAAGGTGAGCATATAGCTTCCTGGACCAATAAAAAATGAGACCAAGGGAGATTAACTGACAGGGGTCTCATCCATGTTCCTCACGCATACTCAGTACTCAGAGAGGCTGTCTTCTCCATAACCTCCCTAAGAACAGACACTTCTGTTCCGTTTACTGAGAAGTGTTCAAGGTTCAGAAGGAATCTACTCACCCATGTACACACTTAGTGTTGGGTACCTGCTTGGGCCCTGGTTTCAGGTCAGCTTCTCCAGTCCTCCATGGAGCCCTCCTAGTTCTCTGAAAACCTGCTGTAGATATTCCCAATCTGAGTGTGTGAGCCAAGTACAGTTGGAAGAGAAGGGGATGAGGAATATCCCATTTATCTTTATCATGTGCCTCTTTTTGTTATTGTTGTTTTAAATTTAGTCTTCTTGAGACAATGTGTAGTTTGAATGTAATTGTCCCACATAAGCTCATGGGGAGTGGCACTATCAGGAGGTATGGCTTTGTTGGAGTAGGTATGGCTTTGTTGGAGGAAGTGTATCACTGTGGGGGTGGACTTTGAGGTCTCAAATATACTCAAGCCATACCCAGTGTCTCAGCTCACTTCCTGTTGCCTGTGGATGAAGATGTAGGATCTTGCTCCTTCTCCAGCACCATGTTCTGCCATGATGATAATGGACTAAACATCTGAACTGTAAGGCAGCTCCAATTAAGTGTTTTCCTTTATAAGAGTTGCTGTGGTCATGGTTTTTCTTCACAGTAATAAGAACCCTAAATAAGATATACAGGATATCAATATCTAGCCTGGTTGGCTCAGAAATTGCTATATAAGCCAGGCTGTCCTTGAACTTATAGACATTCACTTACCTCTACCTCTCAATGCTGAGATTAAAGGTGTGCACCACCACCCCCTGTACATTGGGATCTCCTTTCTGGGAAAAGTATTTCTTGGATTTTTTAAAAGTGAACAGAAAATTAGTAAACTTCTGCTTGGGTTATTTTGACAACCAAAAAACCTGGTTAAATTGAGGGCAAGCATCTATCTGTATAAGATAATGGGCTTGTTTAGAATACATGGGACCCATGTCGATTCTACCTAAAAGTTCAAGGAGTTCTGTTTTTGAAGGTGCCTTGTTTCTTACCAGAGTGAAGGGACATTTATAGTTAAATCCCAACTCTTAGCATGAGGAGCTGTGCAAACTTGGAAAAGTTGATGAAATTCAGATCCATATATTCTTTCTTGAAAATAAAGAGAATTTTTTTTTTCTGAAGGACTCTTGAGATAATAGGCACAATACCTAACAGTGTCTCAGCAGATGGGAGTTCCCTACTGCCCAAAACCTGAGCTCAATATCACACTTGTTTTTATTGTCTTTTTTCTGTTCCCAGTGAGTTGTGGGGACTCACAGGGCAGAGTTTCCAGGGTAAGTGCAGTATGTTGCACACAGCTGTATTGCAGCATCACTGATATGTTCAAACTTAGAATAGCAGTATACAATGCATAAGAGGTCACACAGACGTGTAGTTTTCTTGAGAATGACTACATAGACATTACATGACAGATGATATTTGATCGATAAATCCAATTTATCAGAGACCACTTTAAGTTTCCACAGAATCAATAAAACTGGGCCCCTTCCAGTCACCAAACATAGAGACACTAAGGCATAAATTCTTGAAAAAGAATTAAGTCTCTACAACACTTGATGTGTGCTGCTGGTCACAAATTCTAAGTGTTGGTTGGACGGACAGCATTGGCTTTGAAATGTCTAGTGGGCACTTCAATGCTCAGGTTCACCAACTAAATATTTCCAGTGATACGGCTTCTGGCTTTTATCTTAATTTTGTCTGTTATGTAGGAAGGATGTCAAGTGCTTCTAGTTACGTATTTTGCTGATTTCTTCCATAGTTTCAAAGCTTCTATGAGCATTTCTGTACACGAACAGAAGAGGGCATATCCATGTTTTCCTTGAATATACACTAGACTGAGGTAGTGATGGGTCATCAATAATACTGTATTAAACTGCTGGAGGAACTGCCAAAATTTCATATCAGATTCTACTTTCTTTTGAAATAAACTGGCGTGTGTGTGTGTGTGTGTATGGGTGTGTGCATACCCTTGTGAATATATGTGCATGTGGGGGCCAGCAGTCAATGCCAGGTGTTATCTGAGACATGCTCTCAGATAAACTTGGAGCTCAGATGTTCCTACTAGACCGGCTGCAAGCACATGGGATGCACTGGTTCCTGCCTCCCAGTACTGGGGTTACTGAAGCACACTGTGGCACCGTGCCTTTATGTGGGTGCTGGATGTCGCACCTTCAATGTGTACACTTGGACAGGAGGGATTTTACTGACTGAGCCACGTCCCCTGCCACCAACTTGACTAAATGTCAATGAAGCAGTTCTACCACAACTGGGAGCCAAGCTGCCAGGGTTGGTGGCACTGACTCAATCCAACTGCTGTAGTTCTACATGACACGAGCCAGATGACTCCAGGATCTTTTGCATCTCTATTACCCTTGAACACTGGACTAGTCCATGTAATTAGCTGGTAGCTTAATTTCCTGGTCCTGACCATGATCGCTCCTGGAAATTAAAAGTTGGCAGATGAAATCCTTGCATTGTCAATCCTTCATCTCTTGACTTCATGTTCTGAGCAGCCAGCTTCAGAAAAGCCTGAGCACCTGGAATAATGGTTCTACTGTTCTCGCGAATTCAAAGCTGATGAGAGCTCTCAAGCTTCTATCCCTGTGTTATGTCTGAGAACATCCCTGGTTATTGTTACAGTTACCAGGATCCACCCTACCATTACTCATCCCTCATCTCCAGGGGACTCTGCTATATTTCAATCCAATATAAATACCAAGGCAAGCCTACTGTGGCCATGACCCCCTGCCATAGATCTGATCATTTAATGAAAGACTTAGATCCTTCTCATGATGTCCATTGATACTGAAATAGAAATATACTGTACAGGGCTCTCTCTCTTTCATGTCCTTCCCATAGAAGTTGTATTTGGAGGCAAGGTAGTTGAGAATGGCTCTGATCTGCACCAGCTTCATTCTGTCCACCTCCACAATGGGCACTTGCTGGAACATCAAAACTCCATCTTTTGAAAAAGGAAAACAAAAATAGGGAAAGATTTGGGGAAAAAATCCCTGGATTACACATATGCTTTCAGAATAAAAAGCCATCAAATGACTAAAAATACAAGAGGAAATACATTATAGCCTGATAACTTAATGTTTCTAATTAAATACAATTAGTATTTTTTAAAGAATCCCATAGTTCCTCCCTCCCCAGCCCTTGGTCAGTAGCTTGCTAATTCATTGCTGTCTTTGTTACCCATCCAGACACATGCCAGGGAATTTCTATTTCTTTGTGTTGACTTCTACTCATAGGTATTTTTAAGGAAACTGAAAGAGAATGCAATAAGGTGATCAACGGATAGCAAGGTTGGTCCAGAGAACAATTTCTATGTCAGGATCTTTGTGTGCTCTTCTAATCATAGCAAGAGGCAGTGGGCCAAGGAAGGCATGAGTCCCTAGCCCCATAGCTGCCATCCATTCCTGTTTCTTCATCTCCTCACACTCTAGTCTGAACCTCCAATTCTTTAGGACCATCTCACTATAGATTCTTAAGGACCGGCAGGGAGTCAAGGTCAAGCCACCAGACTGAAGAACTCAAGGTGAGCACTGGACTTGCTTCTTTTCTCTGCCCTACTGCAGGAAGTGAGCAGCATGGAACTCTGAGTGCTCTGTATCTCAAAAAAAGTGGAGAAAGAAGAGGAAAGTCGGGGAAGGCACTGGGGAATGTTTCATTTGCAAATACTCAGAAGCCTAGCCCTTTTTAAAGTTAAGGGAGCCTCAAATCTGCCCAAAGAACCCTCCTCATTTATGTTTTTCCTACTCTCTCCTCTCTGGCATCCCTTGAACCACCCTATAAACACAGCCTCATGACCTGGGGTCTAAGCCATCTGGAAGACACCCCTGTCTGGGGTCTTCGGGTACTTGAGCTTACCACTTCTTAACTTCTCCAAGTCCTCGTTGGTGTGTATAAATTTCTCTTCATACTAGAAAGCAAAAACAGCAAAGGAGTTGTCAGTTTTTCTTTAGCCTTGCAGGCGTCTTCACTTGAATACATTCTCTTCCATACATAGTGTAAGTGAGGAAGCACTTTGGGGTTGGCAGTGTATGCAACAACCTGCTTATACCTGTTTGGGTGCGTGTCTGACCTGTCAACAGAGCACAACTCACAGCATGTAGCTGCTCATCCTGAAGGTGCTTTCCCTTCCACCCTCCTCCCCACCAAGAACTATGGCAACTTCACAGCCTGGGAGGGATTTCACAATAAGGGAAAGCCTGCAAAGGTCTTCTCATGGTGAAGCTGTAAGATTGCAGGAGTCTGCATCTCCAAGTAAGATCACTGGGTCTGCGGCACAAGATATGACATGGACCAACAGTCTCTGTCCTAGTCAGCTTCAGCTGTCAAGTTGACACAGTCCAGAGCTACCTGAGGGAGTCTCATCTGGGGGATGCCATTGATCAGATTGGTCCATGGACATGTCTGTAAGGCATTTTCTTCATTGCTAATAGATGTAGACCAGCCCACCATGGGTGGTGCTATCCCAGTGCAGGTGGGCCTGAACTACCAAAGAAAGCTAGCTAAGCAAGCCAGGAGAGCAAGCCAGTGCAACAGCATTCCTCCATGGTCTCTGCCTGAGTTCCTGCCTCAGCTTCCTTCAATGATTGACTTTAACATGTAAGCCAAATAAACCCTTTCACCCAAAGCAGGTTTTGGCCAGTGTTTTATTTTTAAGTTAAAAAATATTTCATGGATATAACTGTTTTGCCTGAATATATGTCTGTATATTACTTGCATGGCTGTGCCTTCAAAGGCCAGAAGAGGGCATCAGATCCTCTAGAACTGGAGATACAGATACCAGTGTCAGAAATCAAACAGGGATCCAATGGATGCTCCTAACCACTGGGCCATCTCTTCAATACCCAGTCATTGTTTTATCATAGCAACACAAAGCAAACCATGGCAGTCTCTATAAAACCTAGTTTATAGTTTACATGACTCTGTGGATGACATGAGTCCTGGATGTATTGTGATATGGTATTAACTCTTCTTAACTAGAATTTCCTCTTCTGGAACATATGGAACTTCATGGTAGAATCTTCACTTTAGAGAAAGGTTCTTCGTACCCACAGTAAAACAGTAAAAGGATCATGACTTTCATGATCTCGCATGGTTGGATACAATGTTTCCACAAAATACTTAGCAAAGGTTGACAAGATGGCTTAGCTGGTAAAGGCATTTGCTGCCATGTCTGACAACTGGAGTTTGAGCCTTGTGGCCCACAGGGTAGAGGAATAGAACAAACTCCCACAAGATTTCCTCCAGCCTGTATAGAGGCATCCATAGCACATATGTGCACACACATGAAAACACGCGAACAAAATAAAAGATGTGAAAAAAAAACCAGGGTACTGATGATTGCACACATTCATTATAACACTTCATTTTTGTGTATTTATCTGACCTAGAAGTCATTGATAAATCTCCCTCTCATTATTCTATATGTATAGTTCTATGACCTATATCTCATTTTGTTATGGGAAATGATTCACTAAGCCATTTGAACAACTTAGAAATACTCAGGGTGTGTGTGTGTGTGTGTGTGTGTGTGTGTGTGTGTGTGTGTGTGTGTGTGTGTGTGTTTGTCCAGAAGGATGATGTGTCAGAATTCTAATGGACGTCTTGCTATTTCCTCATACTATCTTTTCATTGCCTTTTCATTTAAAGCAACTGAATATTGGTGACCAATATTGCTCTTTATCTGTCTCTAGAAATTAAAGCTTATCCCAAGAGCAATCACTTTGGTAAGATAGACAGCCCATGACAGGCCTGTCGGAGACTGATCTGATGCCCTGAGGAGTTCCTAGTACTTGCTAGGCAATGGGAGCGTTCTGGAATTCAGGCAGGAGGATGATGAGGTTATGGCCAGCCTGGGATATGCTGCAAAACTAGAACAACAACCCTCAATTTGGGAGCTAGGGAGATGCCTTAGTGGTTAAGAGCATTGACTGCTCTTCCAGATGATCCAGGTTCAATTCGAAGCACCCACATGATGGTTCACAATTGTCTATAACTCTAGTGCTGGGGGTCCAACGCCCTCTTCTGTCCTCCATGGGCATCAGCCATGCTTGTGTTTCCGTCCGTACATGCAAGCAAACCATCCGTACACTTAAAAGAAAAACCTCAAATAAGTTTTCATATCCTTTTGTACTTATATCTTATATCAAATATATGATTATATTTGACTTTACAGAACCTATAAAAATAAAGTCATTAGAAACAATTACAAATATGTCTGCATTTTGATGCTCATGATTGATGATCTAGGCTGTAACTAATAAATAGCTCTGTGGCCTGAGCACAATCATTGAAGATCTCACAGCGTTTGTTTCCTCGTTTGTAATATTGAAAGGGTTTTCTATTCATCTATCGGTTTTTTTTAAATGTGAGACAAAGTCTTACTATGTTGCACAAGCTAGGCTCAAGCAATTCTCCTTCTACTTCAACCTCCTGAGTAGCTGGGGTCCTAAGCACATGCCACTGCACCCAGCTGGGCAGAGTTTTCAAAGTACACAGTGTAGGGCTTGCCCCACATCACACTGGACAATAAGCACTAACTCCGGTTGCATAGACTGTGACTTACTATAGTTCTAAGTAGTGACGGGCAGGAATATTTTCATCTCTGGCTGCTTGTTTGGGATGCTGGATTGTAGACGTACACTGTCACACTGCATTAGATGACAGACAGTGAGGTGTTGAATGCCACCAATTAGCCAAGCATCCATTCAGGAAACACACAGGGGACAGGGGGGACGAGCAGTCATCGGAAAAGGCTCACCAAGGTCGTATAGGGATGGTGAGTTTGTTGGTTATGGTGAGGACGGTGGGATGGATGGGTCTGTCATTATCAGTCTTTGGGCACAGAAGACCCAGAAGGCCTGAGCAAGGGTCCGAGGCAGCCTGTGCTCAGCTCCGTCTTCAGTCTCCCTGGGGTGGACAAGAGGAGGCCTTGATACTGAGTTCATTGCTTCTACTTCACCCTTCTCTTTAGAACGCATTCCTGCAGAGGCTGAGCCACAGGTGGACATCTGCGTGATCCAACACAGACTCCTCACAGAACGAACACAGTGGAAAGGCGCCCATTTGTATCTGTGGGCTGCTCTCTTTGTACCTGGGAAGCACCAAGCTAATGCCCCATGCACGCAGGAGCAAGAGTGAAGTGCAACCTTCAGGGTCAAGTAAACACAGCGCCAGGAGGCTGGGAGAGCATTGCAAGTCCCCTCCCAGGACACTGCCTCAACCCTTAGCCATTCTTCCCAGCTTCTATCCAAGGGTAAAATCCCCTGAGTCTGTGATTTCCACTCAAGTAAATCCCTCCCAGATCACAGGTATCTTACTGAGACGTGTTTTACCCAAGGATGCCTCCAGAGGGCAGCACCCAACAGGGTCATACAGAAAAGTACCAGTATCTCTTAGGGAAAAGTGTCTTTTAACAATGTGAAATGTTTGAATGTTCTAGATGCTCCACCATTCATTTAAACCTCCTCTTTGAAGCCACATGTGGTGATGTGTGCCCGTAATCAGGAAGCTAAGGTGGGAAAATAGCTGGAATTTGAGGGCAGCCCAAGCTACACACTGAGTGAGCTACAAAAGAAGACCCTCTCTGGAACAACAGTGGGCCACCTTTTTTTACCTCTTTGTATTCCCACAGATGTGTAGGATGCTGAGGGCAGGGCCAACTAACTGTCTTCCTCACTGGGTATCCTCGGGACTGAAAAGAACCTGGCACTTACTCGGTGCTCAAGACAATAGTGTCTACAGTGTCCGCCCCACCCTGAACAAGCAGCCTGTTGCTGTCTACTCCTGACTGCCTCTCAACTGCGGTTTGTATTTCCACTGTACTTTCATTTGCTAAAACGTTATATATTAATTCCTCTGCTATGGACTAGTAATCAATACAATATATTGTTGTTCCTTGGGGGCCTTCTCCGAGGATGTGCTGAGCAGTGACCTCTCAAATTGCCTCTTACCCAGCCCAAATATCAGCTATCATGTATTTTGTCTCTAAATACTTCAATGTGTTCTCTACACTGTAAGAACAATGTTAGGGGAGAAACCTCCCGCCAAGACATGATCACATCTAAAGCAGTAATAATTCATCAGTGTTACCAAATATTCAATATACATAACTCTAATTCTTAAATAAATTTTACAAGTTATTTCTTGTTTATTTTAAATGTTATGATACAAAAATATAAATAAAAGAAAATCACACACTGAAATTAACCAGACCCAAAGACTATACAACTCAGTGAACTTCTATACAGTCAGAGTTATTTATTTTTCATACTCTAAGTCTCCATCCAAATGTGGTGCACATGTGACTAATGCCTCTAAGTTGTTACTGTCTGTGTTGTGGTAAGAAAAAAATGTCAACTATTATTAATTCGTATCTATTCATGTGTATCTTTAAAACTGGTAATCTTAATTTAAGGCTCAAGGTGACAAGGACCACACTCTATTGCAAAGCCTACCGCCGAATTTACAATCCTCCTGCCCAGACTTCTGGGATTAAAGGTTTGCCTTAAGAAGCCAAACAGGGCTCCATTCTTTAGAAGACACTCAATGGGAAACACTTCCTGACTGATGTGAGGAACTAACTCAGTGGACACAGTCTGTTTTAGGTTCATCTGAAGATGGACCACCTCAAAGCTTACCTCTACTCCAGCTGCAGCCAAGAGCCAGTAGACAGACTCTGTTCTGTCCCGGGGCCTCATCATAGTGAAATAAGGGCTTCCCTGTCATAGTTGTAGCTCCTCAGATTCACTAAGTGTGAATGAATGAATGAATGAATGAATGAATGAATG
>CABHPR010137521.1:0-13689 GCA_902168415.1 Peromyscus melanophrys | reverse complement strand
ATCAGATCCTCTAGAACTGAGGATACAGATGGTTGTGAGCCACCATGTAGGTATGAGGAATCAAACATGGATCCTCTGGAGGAGCAGTCAATGCTCTTAACCATTGGGCCATCTATCTAGCACCCAGTCAGTGTGAACACAGAAAGCAAACCATGGCAGTCTCTATAAAACCTAGTTTATAATTTACAAGATTCTGTGGATGACATGAGTCCTGGATGTCTCATGGTATGGTATCTCTTCTTAACTAGAATTTCCTCTTCTGGAATATATGGAAGTTCATGGTAGAATTCTCAGTTTAAAGAAAGGTTCATCGTGCCCACAGTAAAACAGTAAAGAAAAGGATGATTTTCATGATCTTATATGATTGGATACATGTTTCCACAAAATATTTAACCAAGGTTGACAAGATGGCTGGGCTGGTAATGGCATTTGCTGCCAAGTCTGATAACCTGAGTTTGATCCTTGTGGCCCACAAGGTAGAGGATTAGAACAAACTCCCACAAGATTTCCTCCAGCCTCTACTTGTGCATCCATAGCATGTGTATGCACACACAAGTAAACACATCCACGAAATAAAAATGTATCTAACTTTCTTCTGCCAAACTAAGAGCATTTTAATTTATATGTTGAGAGTGGCTCTCCCCTTCTGCCTCCTCCATCCCAACCACCCTGCAGGCCCTAAGAGACCACCAGCAAGATTTTCTGTGGGCAATCAGCTGAGCTGGGCGGATGTGCAGCTCCTCGAAGTCATCTTAATGGTTGAAGAGTGAAAGGCCAATGCTCTCGCAGGCTTCCCTCTGCTACAGGTAATGCTAAAATGCAAACCCAGTATTCTCACAGGTTTCCCTCTGCTACAGGTAATGCTATCTAACAGTTCCTAAGGACTTCAGAGAGAATGAACGGGTGGGTATTATTTCTTTATTCCTTCACTCAGTCATGACTAACCTTGAAGAATTCACTTTCATCTTGATGCTACATCCTGTGCTAGAAATATAAAGATGCCATCATTAGACACATCTGGTCCAGAAAACAAGCACACAGGCAGGTACCTTCCATCCAATGTGCTCAGTTAAAAACACGGGGAAGCAGGGGCCAGCTCGACCATCTCAGGGACCTGGGGGAGGCTTCTGCAGGAAGTGAATCTCCGTGACTTTCCTGGCATGTGGTAGAACCTTAATAAAGGTGCTTCCTAAGCTGGTGCAGTGGTTCACACTTGGGGCTGTAACACTGTAGAGGCTGGGGCAGGAGGGTCTTGAGTTCAAAGTCAGCCTGGGATGCAAAGCAAGATCCCTTTATCAAGAACAAACAGTTGTTTTCCTCTGGGGGCAGGGGGCAGGGCAGGAGAGACGATGTCATGTCACACAGTCATTTCTTTTTCTTTCTTTCTTTCCTTTTTTTTTTTTTTTTTTGGTTTTTCGAGACAGGGTTTCTCTGTGTAGCTTTGCGCCTCTCCTGGAACTCACTTGGTAGCCCAGGCTGGCCTCGAACTCACAGAGATTCGCCTGGCTCTGCCTCCCGAGTGCTGGGATTAAAGGCAAGCGCCACCACCGCCCGGCACACACAGTCATTTCTTAACAACAACAATGACCACAGAGGAAGCTCATCTTCCCTCCACTGTCCCAAGAACCAAACACACTTTCACTCACTCATTTAGTGCATCCTCAAAGTAAAGAGACAGAACCTGGAGGTTAGGAAACCTCTACATTGTGAACTGGTAAAAAAGACTGAGACTCAAACCTTAATCTGATTACACAACTATCAGATAGATAAATCCCAAAGTTTGTCATTTTAAAACTAAACTTAAAATATTCGAGACTTACTACAATTCTGAAGCCTTGTTTTTGTTTTTTGTTTTTTTTTCCACTTCATATTACAGTGTAAACTTATTTGGAACAGCTATTATTCGGTTCACTCCTCATTGTTTTAATGTTGTGGGTGAGGATGGGACCATGAGGGATCAGGTTGGGGTTAAATGAAAGGGGGAAAGCACAGGATAGACAACCAGAAAAGGGGGGCATTTCCGGGCGAGGTAGAAACCTAGTGCAACGGAACTCCCAATGATCTACAAGGGTGGCCCTAGCTAAGAGTCTTAGCAACAGAGGATATGTAGTCTGAACTGGTCATCTCCTGTAACCAAGGAAGACTTCCAGGGGAGACTAGGACACCAACCCAGCCATAAACCTTCTACCTACAGTTTGTCCTGCCTATGGGATGCGCTGGGGTAAGGGTAGCAGAGATTATGGGAGTGGCCAGCCAATGACTGGTCCAGCCTGAGACCCATACCATGAGAGTGAGTCCACCCCTAAAACTGTCTGGAGTGCCAGGATCCAGAGTCTGGATGGCCCAGGATAGATAGGATAGAACCAAACATTTTTGGAGAAAAAAAAAAAGTCAAAGTAGTGATGCCTAGCAATATTGTGCTATGCTCATAGATTGGTGCCTGCCCCAATTGTCATCAGAGAGGCTTCGTCCAGTAACTGATGGAAACAGATGTACAGACCCACAGCCAAACATTAGGCCAAGCTTGGGGAATCCTGCTGAAGAGAGGGAAGGACTGTATAAACCAGAGGGGTCAAGGACATCACAAGAAAAGCCACACAATCAATTAACCTAGGCTCACAGGAGCTCAGAGTCTGAACCAACACCAATGGAGCCTGCATGGGACTGACCTAGGCCCTCTACATATGGGTGACAGTTATACTTGTAGGACCCCTAACAATGGGAGCCAGGGGGCTGGAGAGATGGCTCAGAGGTTAAGAGCACTGCTTGCTCTTCCAAAGGTCCTGAGTTCAATTCCCAGCAACCACATGGTGGCTCACAACCATCTGTAAGGAGATCTGGCACCCTCTTCTGGCCTGCAGGGATACGTGCAGACAGAACATTGTGTACATAATAAACAAATAATTCAAAAACAAACAAACAAAGAAACCATTGGGAGCAGGGGATCTCCCCAGTGCTTTGGCTGGCTTTTGGGAACCTATTCCTCATAACCCTCATACCAGGTCACCTTACCCAAGCATTAATACAAGGGGAGATGCTTAATCTTACCAAAACTTAAAATGCCATGCTTTGTTAATATCCATGGGATACTGGCCCTGTTCTGAACAGAAGCAGAGGAGGAGTGGACTGGGTGGTGGGGATGGGACAAGGGGGAGGTTGGGGGACAGAATGGGAGGAAAGGAAAGAGGAATATAAAATAAATCCTGAAACTGCAATCGGGATGTAAAATAAATAAATTTAAATAATTTTAAAAAATGAGATCAGTTGGTTTCAGTTTATGAATACTTTTATTACTCATAAAAATGTTGGAACTTGCATTGTACAAGGGTAGTATCATTTGGCAATAACAGACAATGTAGGAAAATTCTATTATCCTCACCCTTTCTCACAGTGCAGAAAACAAATTTTGTTTCTTTTATAATTTGCACACTCACACACACTCACATATATACTTACACACATTCTCACACAATCTCACACAGATACATGCACACATACACACACACATAAACTCACACACTCTCATATACACATGCGTGCATGTGTGCAGGTCCTGGAGGAGGTCAGGAGAGGGTGTCAGATCCCCTGAGCAGAAGTTAAGAGGTGATTGTGAGCCACCTGATTGTGGTAACAGAGCTCAGCTCCTCTGGAAGAGTGGAAGCTTCCTTAACCACTAAACTATCTCCAGGAAATACAAATTTCACACATTTTTTCTCATTTGTAAGAACATACCTCCTTTGTATTTATTTTGCTACATTATTTTCTCATGGACTGTGGCCTTTTGCATTCTAGGAATTCAAGGTCAGCATCAGCCAAATTCCTACAATTAACAGATTTCTCCACCCTGGAAGCCAGAGGAAGCCTCCATTGGATGATGAATCCATTGGGACTGCGAAGAACATATTCAAATGTGAACAAGGCATGTTTCTTAAAAACATGAGCACTATAGTAGCTGAGTATTAACAGACACAGAAGCCCAAGTAACTCAGTAAACACTTCACACTGTGTTTGTATCAATAACCAGGAAAACATCCTTGAAGCCATGTTATTAAAGAAATAATAAATGTGCAAGGAAATAAACTACTGGAAACTTACCAATATGTCAGAAAAACTAACTCCGGTTTGAAATAACACATGCTACCAAGTATGAGTCCAGGAAACCAAGTAGGGGTTCTCTGCATGCTGTAAGTGCTAGAACAGACTTGTATGTAGTGAGTGGAAGTCAGAGTTTTCATTACATTTAGTGTGTGTGTGTGTGTGTGTGTGTGTGTGTACATATGTACACCTGTGTTTGCCTTGGCATATGTGTGGAGGTCAGAGAACAACTCTCTTTATATGCTGTAGGCTTTAGGGATTGAACTAAATTATCAGTTTAGCTTTAAACTACCTTGCTGACCCTCACAGATTAAAAAAAATAATAATAATAACAAAAACACACACATCACCATCATTAACTTTCACTGCTTTTTGTCAATAATTCAGAAAGCAGCATAGCTCCAACTACCTTCTAAAACTTTCGATCATTTACTATATCTTACATATATAGTAAATATTTCTACAATCAGTCACACAATTTGCCTTTATTTCAGTGTCAATCACAGTGTGCATAGAAGCCATTGTCCACTTTGGCTGTTGGCAAGGAAGCACCACCTGCCATTTCCAGCCCAGTGTGTGGTAGCAATCTCTTTGGCATTGCTGGGTCAGAGGGGATTCCTTTTTTTCTGTTTTAAAGGAGATCCTTTAAAGTGTACCAAAGAAGTATGTACAGGTTTCCTATTTGGTTCACCTAGTGGGTTTACTTTCTCCATCTCTCAATTCCTGATGGCTGAGAGTTTAACAATCTGCTTATAAGAGTAAGTTCCCCTGCCTTCCAGCCTGGCAGCCAGAGCTCTCCTCCCCTTCCCATTTCACCAAAGGACTGAAACTGTGAGTTTTGGTGCCCTGGAGGGCATGGTACCATGCTTTATCCCTTAGGGATGAGACACTGAGTCCTCAGGGCAAGCCTGACTTCCCAGAGGCCACAGGAGCCAGTGGAAATGAGCAGGTGGTCCATCTGGTCTGTAAACTGCCTTGGACACTACAAGCCACAACTGTTCTTAAAATGGAGTGGTGATCTGACATGGAGGGGGGAAGAGAGGGAGATGCCCTGAGAAGGATGGAGAGCTGGTGTAAACAACACTCCCTTGACATCCTTTTTACTAATACTGAAACATGTAAATGTCAAAGATAATTAATTGAGTTTCTACAAAGGACACAAAAATGAATGAGGAGGCTTAAAATAAAATGTATTTTATTTGAATACTGAATACATTCTGTTAGGACACTGATGAGCTGAGAATGGAATTCCTTCAGTGCAAAAAAACCCCTGGCAACAATACAAACAAAATCCCTAATGTACCAAAGTGACACACGACTCAACAGCCTGTGGTTCACTCCGGGAATCCCATTACCTGATGGGTTGCAGTTTAACTTACTTGAGTCATAAGTGTTTGGAATTGTCAGAAGTAGAAAACAGCAAGCCCCCAAATTCCACACACAAAATGACACACAAATGAATACATAACAACTCATTAAAGACCAGGATTAACAAATAGAAACAGCTAAAATTTGTGCTTTAAATAAAGGGGGCAAACAAATATTGCCAACTAGTTTTGAATATTAGGATGATAACATCATTTTCATTTCAGTGTAAGACATTTACCACCTATTGAAATTGAACTTTCAAACACAAGAAGCTGCTCTGCCAGGTCCAGTAGAATGATGGGAGTTTGGCTCTTGGCTCCTCTAGGTGCTAAAGCCACAGCAGGACCAGTCTCAGGATCATCACGAGGCTGAATAAACAGAAGAGAAAGGGAGGGTCACTGTGATGGACAGGAAGGTCATGTGGTCCCTGTCATGTTCCTGTGCTGTGGCCTCTAAGTGTTCTATTAGCCCTCCTTAGAGCAGTGGGCAGGGAATTAAGTTTTCTTGTGTTCTGACTTCTCATATGCAACTTAAAAACATTCCCTGAACAGATAAAAGAAATCCAACCCAGCTGTTCTGAAAACCTTGGATAACAGATTAAGGGAAAAAGGTCAGGTGTAGTGATATATTGTGTTCCTCAAAATATTGTGCACCCTAATAAACTTATCTGGGGTCAGAGAACAGAACAGCCACTAGATATAGAGGCCAGAAAACGGTGGCACACGCGCCTTTAATCCTAGCATTCCAGAGGCAGAGATCCACCTGGATCTCTGTGAGTTCAAAGCTATACTGGAAACAGCTAGGTGTGGTAACAAGAGCCTTTAATCCCAGGAAGTGATGGCAGAAAGCAGAAAGGTATTTAAGGCATGAGGACCAGGAACTAGAGCCTGGTTAAGCTTTTGGCTGGTTAAGCTTTTAGGCTTTTGAGCAGCAGTTCAGCTGAGACCCATTCAGATGATGACTCAGAGGCTTCCAGTCTGAGGAAACAGGATCAGCTGAGGAATTGGTGAGGTGAGGAAGCTGTGGCTTGTTCTGCTTCTCTGATCTTCCAGCATTCACCTTAATGCCTGGCCCTGGGTTTGATTTTATTAATAAGTCCTTTTAAGATTCGTGCTACAGTAAGGAGAAATGTAAACTTCCAAAAGCTACCCAAGAAAAGCAAGTGGAAAAAATAATCAAGGGTGCTGGAGAGATGGTTCAGCAGTTAAGAGCACTTGCTGCTCTTCCAGAGGACCAGAGGTCAGTTCCTGCATCCAAGGCAGGTGCTCATAACAATGAATGATATGGAACTCCAGCTCCAAGGGGTCTGACGACCTCTTCTGACATCTGCAGGCACCTGCACACTCAAGGCATGTACACTCATGTGTGTGCGTGTGTACACACACACACACACACACACACACACAGACAGAGAGAGACAGAGAGAGAGAGAGAGAGAGAGAGAGAGAGAGAGAGAGAGAGAGAGATTGAGAGAGAGAGAGAGAGCGAGAGCATTCCATCACCTGGGGTCCTTCCTTCATCACTAACCCCCACTTTTGATCTTTCCCAGCATCAAACATAATTTTCAGGTCAGGGGCACAACTAGAAAGTTGTCTTTGGCAACTCCTCACCACAAATAAAAAACACCACACTAGATAAATCCAGAGCCATACTAAAAAAGTCTATAGCAACAAAAGACCCTCAAACTATTCAGGAGGCTTTAACCCAAAGCAAAATACTACTGATACTTTGAAGTAGTTCCTTCTTATCTTGGTTTTTGCCACAGACATCTTTAAACATTGGGTCAAACTGTATCTGGTATGTTTTCATATTTTATTATGACATTATTCATTTCCAATGATGCCAACTGGTTTTTCAAGCATGATGTGCAATGCCTGTTTAATATTCCTTAAATGGATAAAATATTTACATTTATTTTCTGGTGAATTTCTGGGCAGCTGTAATTTTTCTGGCTTATGCATTTTCTATTAGAAATACAGCCACAGTGAGCATTAGGCCTTGCATACTTCTTCTTTGAAATAATTTCTGAAAAATGAAAATGTGTCTCAAAGGAAGGCAATGTTTATGGCTTTCAACACTCAAGGGCGGCTTCCAGGAGAAATCAGAAACATTTTCTCTATTTTACTTGGTAATATATTTAATTTCGTGATAATATATTTATTTTACATGATAATATATTTAATCACAGGATCAGGGCTGGGGATGTAGCTCAGTGGCAGAGTGCTTGCCTGGCATGTGCAAGGCCCTGGGTTCAGTCCTCAGCATTGCAAGATAACAGTTACTAACTAATAACTAGCTGTGGGAATGAGAATTGTTCCCCCACCCCACCCCACCCCACCCCACCCCAGCCCCCCATCCCACCCCACCCCACCCCACCCTCGGGCTCGAGTATGTGAACACTTAGTCTTCAGCTGGTGGCGCTGTTTGCGGAGGTGATTGCATCTTTAGGAGGTGGAGCCAGGATGGAGGAAGTGTGTCATCAAGGGGCGGGCTTTGAGGTTTTGTAGCCTGGCCCTCTTCCCTTTCTCTTGGTGTGGATAGAATGGGATCATTGACTTCCAGTTTCCCAGGCTGTCTCACACAGTGCTGCTGTCCCTGACCTGATGGGCGGCATCGCCTCTGGAACATCCCCTGGAATAAGCCCTCTCCTCCTCTATTTATCAGGATAATCTAATACTGTAACAGAAAAGCAACTAATATACTAATCACCCAACCAAAAAAAAAATGAAATGAAATGAATATACTTGATCAAATTAAGAGAAATTTAAGATTATTTACTAAAAAAAAAAAAATTATCTCTCTTTGAAATTCAATGACTTAGACTGTCACTAAACCAATTTGCTGCTACAAGTGGAGGAATCTTGAGGAAAATTGAGGGGGAAATTAACTCTTTAGTTTGATAAAGATAAGTGTGTGCATCTGATGGGATACTACAAGTGTATCAGAGAGGAATGCTGTCACTCCAAAGACTGACTGAATCATTCTGTCTGTTATAGTTAGACTCATCGTAATAACTATTTGACCTTTCAAACAAAAGTTAATTCTTGTAAAAAGGTTTTTAAAGATTTGTTCCATAGTGTGTGTGTGCGTGTGTGTGTGTCTGTCTGTCTGTCTGTCTGTGTCTGTGTGTATGTGTGATTGCCTGCAAAATCCAGAAGACGTTGCCTGATCCCCTGGACCTAAAGTTTCAGGTGGTTGTAAGACACCTGATGTGCTTCCTGGGAACCAAATTCAGTTCCTGTGGGAAATCAGCAAGTGCTCATAACGACTGAGTCACTTTTCTAGTATGAAAATTAGTTTGTTTTTTAAAACATTTATTTTTATTTTATGTGTAATAATGTTTTGCCTGCATACATATATATATATATATATATATATATATACATACATATGTGTGTGTGTGTGTGTGTGTGTGTGTGTGTGTGTGTGTGTGTGTGCCTGGTGTACATGGAGGCCAGAGAGAGTGTTGGATCCCCTGGAACTGGAGTTACAGATGGTCATCAGCCAAACCTGGTCCTCTGCATGAGCAGTAAGTGAACCATCTCTCCATCCCCATGAAAATTAATTCTTCCCAAAAATTACCAGCACTTCAGTGACACTGGGCATATTCAGGGTGGTATTGCCGTAGACTGTCACCACTCTGAAACGCTGCACAGGAAAGCACAGATCAGAACGGTTCTTACCTTAAGCCTGCAATTAGACCAGCAGGCATTATTTTCTTGGACCTCTTGAATCTCACACCCATTATGGTGGCCAGGAAGAAAGCCGTAACTGAAACCCAAATACCATGAATTAGGATTTTAAGCATCATCCATGTTTGCTAGTGAAAAGACGAAAACCAGATACCCTGGGGGTTAAACAACAGGCACTCTCTTGCTCAGCCCAGGAAAGAAGGATGCTATGCTAATGAGCAAAAGTACTGTTCTATCAGACAGTGCTAAGGCACAGCTGTACATAAAAGCTATCTGTGCCCTAAACAGAATGACGAAAGGTAGCACAAAGGCGTCTTCACAGCAACTTAAAAATCACATTAAATGCACACCTAAGAAAGCTAAAAGAAAATCTAGTCATAACTCCATGCTTTTTCTGACTCAACTTCCTGTAACATGTGTTATGGAAATGAGGTGGACGGCTGTCAGTACGGTTATTTTTGATCAGTTCTGTCTGGAAAGCACTAAGACTTATGTTCAAGCTTGCCATGGACTCACAGACACTTAACTTTGATAGTTCATTTTCTAGCAAGCCTGGTACAAAGTGTCAAGGGGGCGTCTTCCAGGTTGATCCTCTGTAGCTGGGGAAAACACATCACTTACACAATGACACTTTGACATCCCGTTTGTCATTGGAGACCCGGTAGGCTCCATAGCCAGCCAAAAGTCCAACAGAAAGACCAGCAATCAAAGACGGAACTCCACCTGTGGGAGGAGAGAGAGAAACAGAGAGGGGGATTTCATGAGCTGGATAGAGGACTCGGCAATTAATCGTGAGACTGCTCTTGCAGGGCCTCCTTAGGTGCTTGCCCTCATGTGTACATACCACACATATGCACAATTGAAAATAATGAAAACAAGTATTCTTATAATGAAGAAGGGGAAAAGAGAGCTGCAGCCAGGTGTGGCAGCGCACGCCTTTAATCCCAGCACTCAGGAGGCAGAAGCGGGTGGATCTCTGTGAGGTTGGGTTCAGCCTGGTCTATGCAGTGTTCCAGGACAGCCAGGGCTATGTAGAGAGACCCTGACTAAAAAAGAAAGAAAAAAAAAGGCAAGTACTAAAGAGAGAGAAAGTTGAAAAATGAAAGGAACTCATTCCATCATTTTAAGTCTAACTCCTAAGTCTAACTTTCCTATGTGGGCATTATACAGGGATTGTCTTAGTTAGGGTGTCTATTGATTTGAAGAGACACCATGACCATGGTAACTTTTATAAAGGAAAACATTTCACTGGGGCTGGCTTACATTTCAGAGATTCAGTCCATTATCATCATGGTGGAACATGGCGGTATAGAGTCAGACATGAGGCTGGAGAAGTGGCTGAGAGTTCTACATCTTACAGTCAACAGGAAGCGGTCTGAGACACTGGGTGGTATCTTGAGCATATATGAGACCTTAAAACCCATCTCCACAGGGACACACTTCCTCCAACAAGGCCACACCTACTCTGACAAAGCCACACCCCCTAACAGTGCCACTCCCTTTGGGGGCCATTTTCTTTTAAATCACTACAGGGATGAAGGCAAACTAAGTATGGACCTCTTCACAGTTTCCTGCAAAACACTAACTGCAAGGCAGGAGAGCATGAACACAGCACTGCAGAGGTAGATATCACGTGTAAAAGTAAGATAGCCTTCCTCGGTGGCTCCTCCTCTTCCATCACACCCCGCCCCCCGGCCCCGTCTCCTTGGTAGCATCTTTTTACTAAGGAGTTGTGATGATAGGAAATGGGTTTCATAAATATTTTTATCTTACAAGGGTGAGGAGAGAAATGCTGTGTAGGTTAAGCAATGGCTCTATCTTGAATAATCATCTTCTAGCCTCCAGGTATCAGCATTTAATCACAAAAGGAGACTATGCCCAGAGAGCAGAAGACACAGCCATCTGTGTCTAGTCAAGCCACCCACCCCAACGTACCATCTAAATGCTAAGCACTTCCTACGCGCTGGACAGAGAGCTGCACACTGGAGACATTACGAATAATTTGCACGTAATCCTTGCTTTGGAGAATTCAACTAATTGGAAATCTTCTAGATTAGAACTCCCGGGTGGAAGCTGAAGTATCTCTATGTTTTAAACACCCATAGGGAATTCAGCTATGCAGCTGGGTTCATAAACTGCAGCTGTCCATGCATGCATGTAGGTACAGACAGACAGACATAGGTAGGCTCCCAGACCTTAGCACAACTGACTCCAGGATGGAAATGCCATTCCAGCTGTAAAACTCAGCACACAGACAGCACCACCTGCCAAAGTGAAAACAAAGCCCTAACCCGTCAAAGTCCACAGTTCTAGGAAGGTCTCCAAATATAACTAACTTTGCTTTTTGGCTTCAGTAGTTCTGCTTCTGGCTAATTGTTCTTGTTAAGTGAGGTTGTCAACCCAGAACATAGTTTTTGTGCTTAAAAGCCCATCCTGAGAAAGGTTTGGAGCTACACTGGGATCCTGAACACTCAGTGCAGTAGCTGGCCGGCTAATAAAGGCTTTCTATTGGTTTAAACCCATGTCCGAGCAGTCTTCTCTGGGGAATACCTTACAATAACAGAGAGAGAGAGAGAGAGAGAGAGAGAGAGAGAGAGAGAGAGAGAGAGAGAGAGAGAGAGAGAGAGAGAGAGATTATATAAGAAAAAAATCTTATCTCAGAGTAAGTAAATTCTGGGTGAGACAACAGGCTAGAAGCCGCCTCTGTGTGACTCACTGAAGAAGAGTTGGAACAGAAAATAAAAATAGACTCTTTTCTAAAGAGAACCAGAGGAAGAACATTGCAAATTTGTGAAGATGGTGACCAGACACCCAAAGAGTGCAGAGGAAAAGACCAGCATACTGAAGTAAGCCAGGCCCACACTGCTCTACATGCACGGTACCAGGATGGCTGAAGGGAGACAGAACCTCATCCAGACCTAAGCACACACCACACCCTGCCCCCCCCCACACACACACACTGTAGTCAAAAGTTTTCTCTGGTCCCATGTGGCCCTGTGGTCCCACAGCTGCTTATAAAATAATCACTCAGAGGCTTAATATTATTTACAAACTGTATGGTCTATGGCAGGCCTCTTGCTAGCTGGCTCTTATATCTTAAATTAACCCATTTCTATTAATCTATGTATTGCCACATATACAGCTACCAACTCCCACTACAGCCACCAACTCCTCACTACAGCCACCAACTCAATACTACAGCCACCAACTCCACACTACAGCCACCAGCTCCCCACTACAGCCACCAGCTCCCCGCTACAGCCATCAGCTCCCCACTATAGCCACCAACTCCTCACTACAGCCACCAACTCCCCACTATAGCCACCAACTCCTCACTACAGCCACCAACTCCCCACTATAGCCACCAACTCCACACTACAGCCACCAACTCCCACTATAGCCACCAGCTCCCCACTAAGTTCCTTTGTTGAATTTGTGCAGGACATGTGATACCCACCTATAATCCCATCACTTGGCAGATCAGTAGTGAGTTTGAAGCCAGCTGAGATACATGAGACACTGTATTAGGAAGGGAGGCAGAGAGGAAGGAAGAGAAGGAGAGAGGGATGGAGGGAAAGGAGGAAAGTTTTGGCTTACCTCTTCGCTTATATCCCAAAATACTTCCAATTGTCACCAGGGCTGCGTAACCAAAACCAACCAGGTCCATTGGTGAGGATGCAAGTCTAAAGAAAGGGTGAGGGGCGTATTATATAGAGTTTGGGAGAACAAATGTGTATACAAATGATAGGTATCCCACAAAACTATGGAATTTCTCTGGACCACCAAAGAGTGGAAGTTGAATCCTTGTCTCTTGTACCACCAGCTACTATCCACCATCTCATCATTCCAAACACACATGTGGGGTGGGAGACACCTCAGCTAATTCTGCGTTGTCTGTCTTCAAGACCTGCTATACCCTCAGCTGTTTCATTTCTAAATGAGACTTCTGCTCCTGCTCAGGCTGACTAGACACTACAACTCATCCTCAATTCCAGGCCTGCAAGGCCCTCTTTCCCTCAACCTACAACACAGGCAACACCTTCCCCCAGCCTCTGCTCTCAATGACTTCTTCATCAACTCTTTAGGATTCACTTGGACCATTTGCTTTGTCACTAACATCCCAGTGGTCAAGACATCCACTTGTAATCAACAGTTAATCACTGTGCATTATAATTGCCCTTCCCTAAAACTAATTGATTGTCCTATGAATCATGGGATGGGTAAAACATCTCCAGTGATGAGGACAGGAGCCATTGAAACCCTGTCCTCAGTCACCCAAAATGCAACAGAAATAAGATAGCCTCAGGAAATAAGGAACCAGCCTCTAACTCAGCAGTTCCCAACCTGTGGGTCACAACTCTTTTGCAGGTTGGATGACCCTTTCACAGAGTCCCCGAAAACCATCTGCATATCAGATATTTATATTACGATTCACAACAGTAGCAAAATTACAGTTATGGAGTAGCAATGAAAATAATGTTATGGTTGGGGTCACCACAAGATAAGGAACTGTATTAAAGGGTCACAGCATTAG